>VMBQ01002481.1:9906-79974 GCA_007657795.1 Dreissena rostriformis | reverse complement strand
GGGGGGGGGGGGGGGGGGGGGGGGGGGGGGGGGGGGGGGGGGGGGGGGGGCTACATGATTTACAGATGAAGTGTAAGGTTCATTTCGGTCCATTGATTTTTGGCGAAGTAATTGGCCTTGTACTTCAATGTTCTCTATAATAACGGTTTTCCGGTGGTTTTTAACGCAATGCGATATTGAGCTGATTTTTTGGTATGTGCAGAGTCAACCTACATGACGTACAAATGAAGGGAAAGTTTTGTTCTGGTTCATTGATTTTTGGCAAAGTTATGGGCCTTGGACTTAGAAATATTCTCTTTAATAACCGTTTTCCAGAGGGTTTTAGCTCACCTGAGCACAACGTGCTCATGGTGAACTTTTGGGATCGCCTTTTGTCCGTCGTCCGTCCGTCGTTCGTCGTCAACATTTTGCCTTGTGAACACTCAAGAGGCCACATTTCTTGTCCGATCTTCATGAAACTTGGTCAGAACATTTGTCCCAATGATATCTCAACCAAGTTCGAAACTGGGTCATGCTAGGTCAATAACTAGGTCACTAGGTCAAAAAAAGGAAAACCATTTGAACACTGTAGAAGTCACATTTGATGCCCAATAATCATGTTACTTTGTCATAATGTGTGTCTTAATGATTTGTTCGTTGACTTCAAAAATGGTTCTGGTCCGTTGAAAAACATGGCCACCAGGGGGCGGGGCAGTTTTCCTTATATGGCTTGAGAGAAACCTTGTGAACACTCTAGAAGTCACAATTTTTGCCCAATCCTCATGAAACTTGGTCAAAACATTGGTTTTATTGATATCTCGGACGAGTTTGAAAATGGTCCAGATCAGTGAAAAAACATGGCCACCAGGAGGCGGGGCAGTTTTCTTTATATGTATAAAGTGAAAACATGTGAACACTCTAGAAGTCACATTTTTCGCCCAATCTTCATGAAATTTGGTCAGAACATTTGTTTCCTAGATACATGAGTTAAGTTCGAAAATGGTTGCAGTCCGCTGAAAAACATCACTGCCAGGGGTCGGGGAAGTTTTTCTTATATTTATATGGTAAAAAAAGGCTTGTGAACAGTCTAGAAGTCACATTTTTTGCCCAATCATCATGAAACTTGGTTAAAACTTTGGTTTTATTGATATCTTGGACAAGTTGGGAAATGGTCCAGATCGGTGAAAAAACATGGCCGCCAGTGGGCGGGGCAGTTCTCTCTATATGTATATAGTGAAAACATGTGAACACTCTAGAAGTCACATTTTTAGCCCAATGTTCATGAAATTTGGTCAGAACATTTGTTTCCTAGATACAAGAGTTGAGTTCGAAAATGGTTCTGGTCCGTTGAAAGNGTTGAAAAACATGGCCCCCAGGGGGGGGGGGGTCATTTTCCTTATATTTATGTAGTAAAAAAAAGCTTGTGAACACTCTAGATGTCACATTTTTTGCCCAATAATCATGAAACTTGTTGAAAACTCAGTGGAAAAACATGGCCGCCAGGGGGTGGGGCAGTTTTCTCTATATGTATATTGTGAAAACATGTGAACAGTCTAGAAGACACATTATTGCCCAACCTTCATGAAATTTGGTCAGAACATTTGTTTCCTGGATACGATGGTTGAGTTCGAAAATGGTTCAGATCGGTAAAAAAAACATGGCCGCTCGGGCGGGGGTCATTTTTAACCATGTTTTCCAAAGGAAAAAACTGGTTATTAGATTGATGAATGTCGGCCGGCGGGCGGGCGGAACAATGCTTGCCAGGGCCATAACTATGTCGTTCATTGTGAGATTTTAAAATCATTTGGCACATTTGTTCATCATCATTGGACGGTGTGTCGCGCGAAAGAATTACGTCGTATCTCCATGGTCAAGGTCACACTTTGAGAAAATAGATTGAATTTTATTGAATTTGACACAAGGGGGAAACTAGAGACAATCAGTAACAATGCACATTTTGAGTTGTCTCCCTTTATCAGACTTTTTGTTTCAAATTGAAAACCTGGTTTTGTGACAATTTTGTCCCNGTATTTTTTTTTATGAATTTCTTATTGTTTATTTTGAATTGTTTATGGTGTCAAAACAAAGTTTTGAAAAAGCCATTTCCATCATGAAATTATATTCTTAGTGTGATAGGTATTCGATATTCCCACAATATTAATTTAATATTATGGTGATTGCAAATTTAATTTTATATTAACTGGTTCTCATTATACCGTTTTCGACATATTGTTAATTCTTTCAGAACGTCTAAAAAAGAGACACGTTGTTGTTATTTTGTTTAAGTTATCTATATAACATGCATATGATGACAAACAGTGCACACACAACTCGACCTGTGCGTTAAGACACACTCTTTATAAATTTGAATGGGTTGTGTTCATTTCAAACCTGGGATTTAAAAAGCTATACGATAATTTTGAAAAATGGTTTGCGTCTTAGATTATGTAATAGCGAACAACTTCAGTGCCTTTAGCGCTTTGATATTGATATGTCGGATGAGTTTGAAAATGGTCGTGATCAGTGGAAAACTATGGCCGCCAGGGGTGGGGCAGTTTTCTCTATATGTATGTAAGAAGCATTTTCCTTATATATATATATAAATTCAAAGCTAATTTGTCACTCTTGAAACCCAAAGTTTTAATCTTGCCTTATAATGGAACATTTGATGTGCTGCCACAGCAGACTTGCCAGTGATTGGCTGTACCTATTTCAGGTAGCTACTTTAAAAATAATGTTAATGAGTCTTGTTTTGTGAATATGGGGTTTAATGCATGTGCGTAAAGTGTTGTCCCAGATTAGCCTGTGCATTACGCACAGGCTAATCAGGGACAACTCTTTCCACCTAAACTGGATTTTCGCTAAGAGGAGACTTCATTTAAAACAAAAAATACCATAAATAGCGGAAAGTGTAGTCCCTGATCAGCCTGTGCGCACTGCACATGTATTAAACCCCTTTTTCAAATAGCGAGGCTCAAAGTATTGTCTTCCTGGTTCTATCAACTATTCCTAAAGGGATTATGGCTGATATGGGGGTTGGGGTGGGGTCCTCAAGATTAATTTCATCATGTTTTAATTTTCAAAACATGGCTGCACAAAATTATGATAAAACAAGACCTGTAACCATCTTGACATATGCCCCCTTTTTCCACATTTTTGTAAACCTAAACGCAAAGTTTTCTTCCACATTTTTCGAAACCTAAACGCAAAGTGTGATGGAATTTCAGACGGGCAGACAGACGGACAGACGGAAATGCAATCGCTATATGCCCACATTCGGGGGCATAAAATCTACTAGAAATTAATCAAGCACTTGTATTCCCAAGCAATTGTTCCCAAACAATAGGCCATTGTCTAATCCATAATTCATTCGTATAGTTACATTTTACAAGTTACATTTGCACACCCTAGTTCTTAACCTAAATTTGATAATGTTTTTAGCTCACCTGGGCACAACGTGCTCATGGTGAGCTATTGTGATCGCCTTTTTTCCGTCGTGCGTCGTCCGTCGTCAACATTTGCCGTGTGAACACTCTAGAGGCCACATGCATTGTTTAATCTTCATGAAACATGGACAGAACATGTGTCCCAATAATATCTTAGACAAGTTCGAAAATGGTACCGGTTGGTTGAAAACCATGGCTGCCAGGGAGCGTGGCAGTTTTCCTTATATGGATAAGTAAAACCTTGTTAACACTCTAGAATTCACATTTTAAGTCCAATCTTCATGAAACTTGGTCAGAACATGACTGTGTTCCAATAATATCTTGGACGAGTTCGAAAATGGTTCCTGTTGGATGAAAAACATGGCCGCCATGGGGCGTGGCAGTTTTCCTTATATGGCTATAGTAAAACCTTGTTAACACTCTAGAAGTCACACTTTTAGTTAAATCTTCATGAAACTTGGTTAGAATATTTGTACTAATTATATCTAGGCTGAGTTCGAAAATGGTTGCGATCCGTTAAAAAAAGATGGCCACAAGGGGGTGTGGCATTTTTCCTGATATGTCTATAGTAAAACCTTGTTAACAATGTCACATTAATTATCAAATCTTTATGAAACTTGATCAGGACATTTGTTCTAACAATAGCTCGGCTGAGTTTGAAAATGGTTATGGTTTGTTGAAAAACATAGCCGCCGGGGGGCGGGGCAGATTTCCTTATATGGCTATAGTGAAAACTTGTTGACGCTATATTAGCCACATTTATTGACCAATCTTCATGAAACTTAGTCAGAACATTTGTCCCAATTAAATCTTGCCAGAGATTGAAACTGGTCATATGACCTCAAAAACAATGTAACTAGGTAAAAAAAAAAACAACATGTTAACAGTCATTTTAGGTCCAATCTTCATGAATCAGCTTGCATTTTTTCAGAATAGTCTAGTTCCTTTGGCTCTCCGGTGAGTGCCTTAGGACCCATGGCCCTCTTGTTTATTCTGATCATATATAAAATGCTGTGACACTCATATTGACTTACATATTTGAGCTTCGTTCTGGGAACACTGGGCTTAATGATTGTGCGTCCAGTGTCGTCCCAGATTAGCCTGTGAAGTCCACATAGGCTAATCAGGGACGACATTTACCGCCTAGACTTGATTTTCGTTTAGAAGAGACTTCCTTCAAACGAAACGTTACATATGTTAGCGAAAAGTGTCGTCCCTAATAAGCCTGTGCAGACTGTCAAGGCTAATGTGAGACGAAACTTTACGCACTTGCATTAAGCCGCTTTTTCCTAGAGCGAGGCTCCTTTTGTTAGTATTGCACATGAGTACTCTGAACATGGTGGTTGCAGTAGAGTGTTGGTAGTATGTTGGGAATATCGGCGATCGATGGCGTTGGTGGTGACGGTGGTGTTGATGTTGGTGTTAATTGGGTGGTGGATGCTATTGATGTGTTAGAAGTAGAGGTATTTATTATCTTTGTAGAGAAATCATGTTGGTGGTGTGTTTTGCCGTTGAACGTTTTGAATAGTAGAAAGAGTCTTTTAATATAATTGATTAGGAAAGCTTCCTATTAAAGCAACTAATATCATCAGTTTATTGATACAGACATATACAAGCGCATATATTAAAACAGACAAACATTACAAACAGTATTCCTTGACGCCGGAAGTACACACTTGAAAGCAGTGAAACAAGGCACATAGATATTGTTCTGGAGTATTCTTCGAAATTGTTTTCTCCGAAAAAACAACTCTCAATATGCTTCGACCCAGTGAACCTTTAAACAAACTTTAGAAACAGACTTAAACGGTTTTCACACTGTGACGAATAGATTTCGCGATTAAATAGTGAAAATCGGTAAGTTCCATAGTAGCCCGGAAGTATAAATATAGCATTCCAGCCGTTGCAAGGCAGATAACGATGATAAGCGGTCGTAATTTTCGAGGGTTTATATCCGTTTGGGTCCCGCATATTCATAAACTAGACGTACATGGTTATTATGTAACTGATTAATATTATAGACACAAGTGTGATTTATGGTACTAAAAAAACTAATCACTCTACAGTAAGAGGTAAATTTCTTTGGTTATTTGGCAAATCTCATAATTATTACATCTGCAATATCGTTGAATAATTTTAACGTTTAAATAATTTGAACTTATTATTATTATTATTATTATTATTATTATTATTATTATTATTATTATTATTATTATTATTATTATTATCATTATTATTTTGTTGTTGTTGTTGTTGATGGCGTTGGTGTTGTTTTAAGCTGACCTAAACACAGCAGGCTCATGGCGAGCTTTTGCGTTCGCCATTTGTCCGTCGTCCGTATTCCGGTGTGGAATTGTGACCACTCTATAGGCCTCATTTTTGCCAATCTTCTTGACACTTGCAACCCATGCGAAAGACAAAAACATATTTGTGAACACTATTGAAGGCACATTTATTTCCCGATTTTCATGAAACTTAGGCAGAACATTTTGGTCAAGTATTTCTTGGTCCAGTTCGATACTGGGTCAGTTTGGGTCAAAAACTATGTCAATAGGTCAACGTAAAGTAAGAGCTTGTGAACGATCTAGAGGCAACACTTATTGCCTAAACTTCATGAAAGTTGGTAAGAAGAGTTTTCCAAAAGACATCTCAAAAGTGAAACTGGGTGACATTGTGTCAAAAGCTTTTTTCATTCGCTAAAATTAAAAGAAAACCTTTTAACACTTTAGATGGTATATTTATTTCCAATCTTCCTGAAATTTGATCAGAGCATTTGACCCAATGATATCCCTAACGAGTTCCAAACTGGGTCCTGAAGGGTAAGTAATAAGATCACTAGGTAAAATGAAATAAAAACCTCAAAGCTTATGAACACTCTAGAAATAACATTGTTGATCAATCTTCATACAACTTGCTCAGCACATTAGTTCTAAAGAGTCTATTAGCCCAGTTAGAAAGCGGTTCCGTTCCATTGAAAAACATGGCAGCCATAAGGCAGGGTAGTTTTCCTCATTTGACGTAAGTAAAACCATTTGAAAAAAAAAAATAAAAAATGTGTGACTCACTTATCATGAAACTTGCTTAAAACCTTTTAAAAAATGTGTTGTTATGATATTGACATGAAGTTTGAAAAGGATTGTGGTTTTTAAATACATGTGTCGGGAAAGTTTTTCTTATAAGTCCCTAATTGTTTAATGCCTTTGGGTTTCCGGTGAGCGCCTATGGGGCATTTTGTCCTCTTGATGTATATTGTTATAGATGCTGCTGATGTTGCTGCTGTTGTTTATTTTTATGTCCCCCAGTCTATACTGGGGTACATATTGTTTTTGACCTGTTTGTTTGTTTGTTTGTTGGTTTGTTTGCACAAACTTTAACATTTGGCCATAACTTTTGCAATATTAAACATATCAACTTCATATTTGGCATGCATGTGTATCTCATGGAGCTGCACATTTTGAGTGGTGAAAGGTCAATGTCAAGATCATCCTTCAAGGTCAAAGGTCAAATATATGGGTCAAACTCGCTCAAAAGAGGACATAGTGTTTCACAAACACATTTATTGATTATATTGTGATTATTGTACCGCTTGTTATCTTTTTCAGATCTACGTATTCTATCAACGGTGACGTCAAACCGCAGCGACCAGAAGTGACGTCAAACCGCAGCGACCAGAAGTGACGCAATGCGGCTTGCACATTTAGAGAAGACTGTGACGTATAATGTTTCCAAGGCTCTCCTATGTATATCGCCTTCTTGTGGTCATAATATTTATCTGTGTGTTGGTGATACTTCTCAACAGCACTGACGTCCAGATAAGTGCAGGACAAAAGCGGTTGTCATACTTCGAAGAGTACTTACAAAAGTCCATCCGATACAAGGACAAAGCTGACGTCATTGGTTTGCCCAACGCGACTGAAAGAGATACTAGCAAAAACGAACTAGTCGTCGGATACCACACGAGCATGCAGCCCATTGTGAACCCACATGACTTCCGGTACGTTATCAACCCGGTAACGTTATGTCACAGGAAACATTTGAAGTACGTTGTGTACATTCACTCGGCCCCTAGTAACTTCAAAAAGCGCCAAACGATACGTCAGACGTGGGGATCTAAAGCGCTAATGGTTAAACATAACATGATGGTGGTGTTTATCATGGGACTTGTGCCAGAAACCGTAACGATGCAACGTGTTAAATACGAAAGCAATAGGTATGGGGACATGGTCGTGGAAGACTTTACAGACACGTATAGGAATTTGACGTATAAGGCAATTGCTGGATTGAAATGGGTGTCCACCTATTGCACTCAGGTCACGTACGTCATCAAGTCCGACGACGACATTTTGATAGATGTTGAAAAACTTATGAATTTGATGACGTCACCGGAAGTAAGCAACCATGGAACAAAACGGGTCATAATGTGCAATCAGTGGACAAAAATGAAGGTGATCAGAGATAAAAACAGCAAATGGTTCGTTTCAGTAGAGGAATTTAGCAGCGAGTATTTCCCACCATATTGTTCTGGCTCTGTGTTCGTGATGAGCACAGATGTCGCTGTGGCGCTCTATCAAACGTCTCTATACACGAAGTTCTTCTGGGTTGACGACTTCTACATCACCGGGATGCTTGTTCAGAGTTTGAACCTTGAACACAAGCCTCTCAACGACCACTACATGCTCAATGCACGAGAGGCCGTGCAGAAATTTAAGGAGGATGATAAACGCGTGCTGAACTTTTTTCATATGAATAAAATGACCGACAACTTTAAGATATGGAAAATGCTCGTCGCTAGAAACAATACCACCTGTGATAATTGCTTTACTTGGTCCCCTGTAAAACCGAACACGCCAGATTTAGAATCTCAACCCATTTATGCCTAGTGGACTCTCCCATCCTTTTAAATTGGATCAATTTATTTCCAAAATTAGGGATGTCTAGTATATTTGTTTCTATATTAAGATTATTTCTAACAGAAATTCCTTAAGGCAAACAGCGCAGACACTGATGGGACGCCGCATCATGCGGCGTCTCATCTGGGTCTACGCTGTTTGCCAAGGCCTTTTTTTAGACGCTAGGCATAATAGGGTTAACACGTTGCTGGTTTAGGGAAGCGTTGAGTATTCCCTTAACATGTTTAGAACCCAAGATAAATTTAATTAGTTTTAATTTGTCTTGATAACGGACTTCAAACATAATATATTTAATTTAGTAAATTAATGATTAGACAACAACCGGTATGCATAACACAATGTTCCATTTAAACGCAAGTAATTACAATTTTAACGTGTTGTTCACTACACTGAAGCACGTCGGAAAATCATGCATACAGACGGACGACCGCGGAGAAGGAGCGGAATACCGATGTTTAAAGGTTCTTACACAATAGCATGTTTTTCTTTAAAACAATGTACATTCCAAAAATGCAATTCTTGCCCGAAACATTGAATAGGCATTGTTTTTATACAATTTATACCTTGATTGCGTATTCCATTGTTTCATTATTATTGTGTGTTTTTTTTCCATTTGATCCAAAATTGCATTGGTGCATACAAACTACATTTGCAATAATACCCGTTTAAGTGAGCCCTCGTGTGCAAGATATGAAATGCTCATCCATTATTCATAGTATCCATGTATGTCTGGCCTTAAACCTTCTCATTATTCGTGAATCAATTTGTATGTGTGATAAATATTGCATTTGTGTGTGTCTGGCAAATCGCTGCACGGTCGTAGTAAATAAATGCTATAACAGGATGCGCGGGGTTCCAAGTCTGTCACTTGATTAAACGTTGTATGCCAAGTTCTTGTGACTATTTCCAGACGAGTTTATCAGTATTAATTCTGGTGTTTCTGTCGAGGTCGAAGTAGATTTAAAAAATATGGTCAGCATTGAACAATGATTTAAAGATATATATTTTCTATTTACAATCCACATACTCTCTGAAATTGTCTTTTTAAGACTTGTAAAAATTCGAGTAATATTTGTTTATTTGAAACGCGCTCTGTGCAAACGGGGTTTGATGCAATTGCGTAAAGAATCGTCCTGCATTGTGCAGTCCGCACAGGCTAATCAGGGACGACACTTTCCGCTGTTATGATAGTTTCCGTTTAAGAAAGTCTCTTCTTTGCAAAAATGCAGTCAACACAGGCTTATCTGGGACGACACTTTACGAACATGCATTAAACCTCCTTTTCGCAGACCGAGGCTTGTTAATACTTAAAACGTCCTATGCTTTGAATTGACCGCCACACAGCGGTGACCCCAGTTTTAACCCATGTAGTGGACTCTCCCATCCTTCTAGATTGGATCAATTTATTTCCAAAATTAGGGATGTCTAGTATATTTATTTCTATATTTAGAATATTTCTTACAGAAATTTCTTTAAGCAAACAGCGCAGACCCTGATGAGACGCCGCATCATGCGGCGTCACATCTGGGTCTACGCTGTTTGCCAATGCCTTTTTTTCTAGACGCACGGCATAAATGGGTTAATTAATTGATGTTTATTGTAAGCGTTGTTTTGTTTTTGTTGTTTTTTTAAAGTCGTAAAATAGAACAATAATTTCACGCCTGAAAGAGTTTCTGGGGTTTCATTGTGTGCTGCATTGACTAGTTAAGCAGTTAGGTGTGTGCTGTGGGGATGCAGCCTAACGTATCCCGTATCCCTTCAATGTTGTCATATTTCAGTCTTCAGAATCTGTAAGCTGTTTAACTTTTTTCGGTGTGGCCTTTCTTACACCCGATAATTTTCTGTAGATACATCGCTAACTTGATAGTGAAGTATCTTTTAACGATGGACCATATTTCTTTGTATACTTTTAACTTCAAAACCCCTAATTGTTGTTTTAGATTTCCAATACTTACGACACTAGTTCACTAAAATTATATGTGTACTATTCGATTCAACCGTCTAGCTTTCATTTACTCTCAGCGTAGGTATATAAGATGACAATCATGTTATACGCGCGTTTTTGTGTATAGATTCTGGGTAAGTGTGTGAGGTTTGGCCCTTTTGAAAAAAAATCAGACGATGTTGCCCTGTAACGGAAAATGGGTTGTTTTATTCACAATTTGTCAGTTTAATTCATACACAAGAACATGGACAGACTCGTCGGGAAATAGTTACAAGAACTCGGCATAAAACGTTTTATCATGTGACAGGGTTTGAACCCTGTGGGACTGCACATTGTGTGACGTAAAGCAATACATACTCATACATAGGCGTTGTATTTGCTATAAGTTATACATAATTAATTTATTTTGTTATGTACGATTTTCATAGATATAATATAATAAATGAATACTGTGAAAAAAGTAACTTCATGCTAAAGTGTTGGTTATTGCTACAGTTTCTTCTGTAGAAAATGGTCGCAGTGGTATAATCGATATGGTGTCCGCCCTGCGACTGAGGACGGGTTCATTAACCAGTCGAGGAGGGTTATCAGAATCTGTCCAAAGACAGTAAGTACTGGTTCTTCCCAGGAAACGGACTCTAGAGAGTCTTTATAAGCCAATCAGGTATTTATCTATAGAAACATTACATTATTTCAGATGTAAATTTCCCTGTTAGTATTCTACACATTCTGCGTATACTCCTGATAGTATTATTATATTTGTATTATATAATATAATTATCCCTTGACAATGAGTAAAAATGTGTGTATACATATCTACTGGTATTTCTTTACGAATTGGTATTCAAACCACCCCGACCCATATGTCGATGTCATATCAGTTGAGTTTTTGCAAACACTGCCATATCGCTTTTTTATCACTAACAGACCACTTACACCAGTCATAATAATGGGCAAACGTTGGAATAAACAGATTGCGTGGCTTAGTCACACATTCTTTGTAAGTATTTTGCAATTTGCAGTCGGCCTCAACAATATGACTGAAAGTACGGTTAAGTGTGTTCAATTACGCATAAGCTTAATCAATGAACAATTAGTGCATGTTTTAAATCCTTGTATAAACAATATATATGAGCCTCGCTCTGTGAAAAGGGGGTTTAATGCATGTGCGTAAAGTGTCGTCCCAGATTAGCCTGTGCAGTCCGCACAGGCTAATCAGGGACGACACTTTCCGTCTTAACTGGATTTTGGTCAAGAAGAGTCTTTCTTTAGACGAGAAAAACAAAAGAAGCGGAAAGTGTCATCCCTAATTAGCCTGTGCGGACTGCACAGGCTTATCTGGGACGACACCGTACGCATATGCATTACATCCCTTTTCAAAGAGCGAGGCTCATTTATATATAATGTCGTACTTACTATAATAATTCATTCCTCTGATTTCAAACCTATCTCTGCCGTTTGTGCTGCTACTCCGATGCACTTGTGTAAATACATCGTGTGGAGAAATATAATATATAATAGTTAAACCGTTGCATTTTGTATAATAAGTGTGAGGAGTCTATTTTCCAATGGTGGCTTTTTTTTCAATATTTTGTTTCCGGATTTATTTAACTGAATTTAACTGAATAAACTAATCATAAAATTCATGAAAACATTTAAAATTGACACCGTGTCTGGCATTTGGATGCACTATGGCATTTTAAGCACTATAAAATGACGCTGTTTTTTTCCATTTTGCAACCAGATTTACATCACTAGATTTAGGTAAAGTATTCAATTCCAAAGCAACTTGAAGCTAAAGATTGAATATGAAGTAAACGTTGACCTAGCAATGTGGTGTAAACAAAGCTTCTCCGGAATTGATTACATCTCTTTTTTGTCTATTGCATTGGTCAATATTAGAAAAATCCAATTAACAATGGACTCTTTTTCTGTTTCTGGAGAATGAACAACTGTAACGGGAATTCAGAACAGGATAACCGAATTAGTATATGACACGAATGTTATCAAAAAACACACACCCATGGTAACCATATGACACTTTATCACGGCCTTCAATAGATTGTGTTCACCGCTGCTGGTTACTACTTCCTGCAATCACTTCTTGAACGTCTAGCTCTATACGGATATTTATTGCTATCCGGAGATTGTCTTTCCAAACAGGCACTAGGCCAAACAATTTTTAGACTTAAGAATAAAGAATAGACTTAGAACAAAGAAAAATATGTCCAGCGGTTGAATATATACAGGTTACCACTGGTAATGATGTCATCAAGAAAATGTTCTCCATGAAGAATGATGTAGATAGCATTGGTTAATGCCAAGTTTGACTTAAAATTAAAGCAATTCTTGTTTAATCCAATTTAACGAATATTCTTTATTCTTAGACTTAAGTCTAAGAATTGTTTGGTGAATACGGGCCCTGGAGTGCCCAAGTGAACGCAGGACACGAATGCTGACATGTCAAACCTGACGTACTTTGCGACTCCTGCGACACTTCGGTCCACTCAAAATGCACGACTATGCCCCTTTCCGATTTTATTGTATTTTCGTGTAAAAGACGTCTCTCGTTAGCACGAATCCAGTTCAAGCGGATATTGTCGTCACTGATTAGCCTGTGCGGACTGCATAGGCTAAACAGGGACGACTTACGCACATGCATTAAACCCCGATTTCCCAGAGCGAGGCTCAAATGTATAATTCTACCATAGAATGATCTGACGACTGCGGACATGGCAGATGTCCTGATTTTCAATTTACAATTTAAAAAACGCATTCCTACGTTGTGGAATTCACAATTTATTAGGGAATGCCTGAAATATGTGTTACAGCTCGGCAACGCATGGATATTATCTTTTTTCTTGATTTTATGATATGCGTTCATCTAAATCTATATTGATTAATACTTAACATGTTTTAGGCACTCCTAAAAAAAGTCATTCCTGTTTGAGTTAATTTTGAGTTAATTTATTACTTGTCCATCCAATGTTTTTTTAAACAAAGAATTCATGATGTTTTCAGGTTAGACCATCAAGAAATTAAAATGAGTAGAGTTAATAATTGGTTTAAAGTTACTTGACTCATGTTAATCGCTCTGACGCATCTATAGATATGAAGATGGACGAGGAAAGAAACGATCATTCATGCTTCCTTGTAGTTTATACGGGATTATCAGTGATTCTGTTAAGCGATTACAATAGTAAAAAAAATATTAATTTATCTGATTAGTCGTAAATCACAATACAAATAGCTAAGAATCATAAGAAGAATAGTACAATTACTATAGGTAGGTAGGTAGGTAGGTAGGCAGGCAGGCAGGCAGGCAGGCAGGCAGGCAGGCAGGCAGGCAGGCAGGCAGGCAGGCAGGCAGGCAGGCAGGCAGGCAGGCAGGCAGGCAGGCAGGCAGGCAGGCAGGCAGGCAGGCAGGCAGGCAGGCAGGCAGGCAGGCAGGCAGGCAGGCAGGCAGGCAGGCAGGCAGGCAGGCAGGCAGGCAGGCAGGCAGGCAGGCAGGCAGGCAGGCAGGCAGGCAGGCAGGCAGGCAGGCAGGCAGGCAGGCAGGCAGGCAGGCAGGCAGGCAGGCAGGCAGGCAGGCAGGCAGGCAGGCAGGCAGGCAGGCAGGCAGGCAGGCAGGCAGGCAGGCAGGCAGGCAGGCAGGCAGGCAGGCAGGCAGGCAGGCAGGCAGGCAGGCAGGCAGGCAGGCAGGCAGGCAGGCAGGCAGGCAGGCAGGCAGGCAGGCAGGCAGGCAGGCAGGCAGGCAGGCAGGCAGGCAGGCAGGCAGGCAGGCAGGCAGGCAGGCAGGCAGGCAGGCAGGCAGGCAGGCAGGCAGGCAGGCAGGCAGGCAGGCAGGCAGGCAGGCANTGGAGCTCCCACTCAATCTACAACTTTTGCACATACAGGTTTTGCCATTCCAAGATCCAATTAAAGTTTTAAATTGCGAAAAATTAGTACATTTTCTAAAGTCTTCTGGTAGGGAGTTCCACAGCGAGGGGGCAGCATATCTAAAAGAATTCTTACCATATGTTGTTGTGCGTACCTGTGGTATCTGTAAAATATTTGTGTATCTAAAATTTATGGTTGATTGTCTCTTAACAACTAAATCATTTAACAAAGGTGGAGAAATTTCATTTATGATTTTAAATGTTTCAATAGCCATTGATCTTATACGTCTGATTTGCAAGGACGGAAGGTCTACCTTTTGTAAAAGATCACTATATGGAGTGCTATAGTCGTTGTATATAAAACGAATTGCCCTTTCCTGAAGTTTTTCCATCTTTTTAATATTAGTTTCTGAACAGAAATGCCAGGTCATTGGACAAAAATTAAAATTTGATAAAACAAAAGTATGGAAAATTAAAAGCTTGTTTGTTTGCTACACTTAAATTTCTACCAACTCTTTTTAAGATGTTTATCTGAGTGGCAGCCTTCTCACATAATCCTTGTATATGTGTATCGAAGTTAAGTTTATAATCTATGTCAATACCAAGTAGTTTGACAACTTTTTCACATGTAATATCCGCATCACCTATCTTAAATAAGGGTTTTTTACTAAAAGTTGCTTTGCCTATTGCAACACCATGAAATTTGTCAGGGTTAGCCTGCATCATGTTAAAATGAAACCAATCAATAAGGATGTTACTTTCAGATTGTAAGACACTTATAAGTTCATCAAAGTTTGATGTGTAAAATGAAAGAGTATTATCATCTGCATAATTAAAAAGGGTAGACTTGTTTATAAAATAAAAAATGTCACTAATAAAGACGTTAAGAAACGTATTTCGAAGTTAATCTTAATGAGGTCCTATTACACTTGAGGCTGCATTATCTGAGGACCTGAGCGCTTCCCAGCACTCAGTAATTTAGCTAGGATTATAAAAGGGCAGGTGGGCTTTTTTGTCAAATGGGCACGTTCGAGTGTGTTTTTTTGTCAAAAGGGCACTTTCGAGCACGGTATTCTTTCAAAAGGGCACTTTGTCCAGCACGCAGACATATTTTAATGCTTTCTGTTGCATATTCATTTTTATATCATTTATAATTGTTTGAATATATTATTTCCATTATTATTGAAATTGCAAATATTGCAAATAAAATGTATACAATGAGGATTTTTTCTTTTTTAAATAAAGGGGGAGATGGGCAGGGCGGGGCCTCACAAGGGCAGTGCGGAACTTTGGAAGGGCAGGGCGAGGCGCCCATCAATTTAGGCCCAGTTGGAGCACTATTTAGTATTTGTTGATAGACATTCAATTTTGGTTAAGTCTTGTGCTTTGGGGGGAAGCCTGAGTACCCGGAGGAAACCCTGCCTGTCTGGCATATCGTGACCACCAACCATGCGCGGGGAGCAGGGATTGAACCAGGGTTGCCTAGGTGAAAAGCGTGTGTACCATCCACAGTGCTAGTAAGACAGCCCCTTAGGGACCTTTTCAGAATAATATACTGCAACTGCAAAACAACGTGCTCTGTTATAATGCGGTATCGAACATAATGCGGGGGTTTCTGAATCCATTTTTTCACCCAACCTTTTTATTCAAATCCTAGTGGAACAACTTCATAAGTCCAATAGATCACAGTTGTGTAGTGCCAGTAGTTGATATGGTGTCCGCCTTGCGATCGGGAGGTCACGGGTTCGATTCCAACAGTGGGAGCGTTCTTTAGATCTCCCCTTAAGACACCAAGTACTGGTTCTAGTCCCAGGAAACGGACTCAAGAGCGTTTCAAATAAGCCTTAGGCTTTCTATGCAATCAAGCTAAAATAAATAGCTTTAAACTAAACAACTTCATGTAATTTCAGAAAATTCAAAGATGGCCATGCTCACAGCTTGATTTATTCAATAGTCAGTGTAACCGATTATAATCGATTAGAGGTTAAACGACACTCAACAGCAAATTGATGATAATCTGTTGTTGAATGTCAATATAGTTGTGAAAAAACTTGTTTAGAAGATAATAATACAGGTGTTGAGCTTCAATTTAATATACTCATATTTTCCCTACATAACAAACATTTTAAACATTATACAGTTATTTCATGGATGCGCGGTGAACAGTCAAAACTGTTGTCCCAGGGTATCAGGGATGACTTTGGGACTGTTCCAAATGTCAGCCCTGATACAGAGGGACAACAGTTTTGACTGTTCACCAAACATCCATGAAATAACTGTTGTATTACCTGATCAATGCACGAGCGGGCAACAGTTCAAACTATTGACAGGTCAACAGTTCGAAATATTCACCGGTAACAGTTTAAAACATTGCAACATTACTTTTTTGACGAGGAAATAGCACAAAATAATTAATTATGATTTATATAAGGCATCAGGTAATAATTAAAGCTGTCCGATAAAAACCCTAAAACTATCTCCCATACTACACAACTGTTTTTTTTGTTTTTTTTTGTAGATCGTTACATTTAGTTTATCTACCATCTAGCTCTATCAGTTGGATCTTAATAAATATAATATTGAAAACACTTTTATTCTAAATTTGAAGCATATGTTACTGTGAGCAAAACCACAACAACATAAATTTCCAGATTTTAGTCCAAATACCGCGAGTTTTCCCAATCCAAAGGGACCTAGCCCCATTCCCAAATTGGTGAAAAAAAATACACTGATGTATGCAAAAATTGATACAGTAGGGTTTTTACGCATGTATTAGCGAATGATACTATAATATGGCATCATACATTGCACATTATAAGCACCATTCTTATAACCCAGTTCCGTTTATAATGCGGGTAGTTGGCTTGGGTCCTGTTGATTGTGTTATATTCGAGTTACAATGTACTGTATGTATACTGTAAATATAAAAACACAAGGGATACAACTTACAAAATTCCTGCACCAACACCTTGGTCTGAACAACAGGTATGGTAACTGGCTCCATGGTTACTGGCTCCATGGTAATTGGCTCCATGTTAACTGGCTCCATGGTAACTGGCTTTATGGTAACTGGCCCCAGTGAAACTGACTCCATGGTAAATGGTAACTGGCTACATGGTTTATGGCTCCATGGTAACTGGCTCCATGGTAACTGTATCCATGGTAACTGGCTCCATGGTTACTGTATCCATGGTAACTGGCTACATGGTAACTGGCTACATGGTAACTGGCTCCATGGTAACTGTATCCATGGTAACTGGCTCCATGGTAATTGTATCCATGGTAACTGGCTCCATGGTAACTGGCTCCATGGTAACTGGCTGCATGGTAACTGACACCAGACTGAGAAATAAAGGTCTACATGTGTTAACCTTGTTTGATCTGATTATGAAATGACAACAAATGTATCATCTCTTTTATATCCTACCATGGCAACAGATAAGATTTCGGGTCAATTTGTTTTCACTTCAAGCTTTTTGTAACAAATAGCAGCGTTTTTCCTCACCACTTTGGGAATGGTACCGGTACCGGTCAAATTGGGAACATTAGCGGCGTTTTCATCCAAATTGGGTTAATTATTAATTATGCTGAAAACTTTTTAAAACATGTACAAATAATAAGTTGCATATTGGCATCAAAGTGGTGAATTATTTCCTGCGAAAATCATGTTGCTATTAACCCTAAACAATGAGTTTATTAAACTAAACACTTTTTTTAACGGAAACCGTGCTTGAGAGAATGAACTGTCTAAATCTGGACACTGAGCCTCAGGTTCCGTAAGATAACCTGCCTCTGATTGAATCAGGATTGCGCCAGTAGACTTGACCATCGATGAAACATTGTTATTATCAACATCTTACAACTATGCACTGGATTCATTATTTGATACGTATTCCCCTATTTAAAAAGACAATTTTTATAAATCTGCTTGTGATATCATAATCAGTACCAGTAATTTGTTTGGTTGTGTTCATTTTACACCCAAATTGTGTGGCTATGGTTTCACTGGGTTTTCATAGTTTGCATTTTTATGCCCCCTTTTCGAAGAAGAGGGGGTATATTGTTTTTGGCCTGTCTGTCTGTCATTCTGTCTGTCCCAAAACTTTAAGGTCAAAATATGGAACTTTAAGGTCAAAATATGGAACTTTAAGTCAAAACATGGAAATTTTATTTCAAAGCGGTGCAGTAGGGGGCATTGTGTGTCTGACAAACACATCTTTTGTTAATTTATATTATTCTACATTTATTTTTGAATTGAAGAAATGATATACATATAAATATTTACTCATCTCTTCACAAAATAATATCTCAAATTAAAATCTCTACTATTGTTTATGTTTTAAGTTTAATTTTAAACTAATGCATTTCATAGAATTCCATTGACATAATTAGATTATACTTAATTTATTACAATGAACTGATGTCCAGAGGAAGAAAAAAGAAAATTGATTAATACTACTAATAATATAAGCATCAGTCTGTATTTCTTTATATCTTTGTAACACATAATCTAGTCTCCATAACCCAATACAATTGTATTCAAGAGAAAACCCTCTGATGTTAATAGAAAATGACGTTGAAAACCTAGTAATATTTGTATAGTGTCCACAGAACATGGTTAATGACACACTGTGTAATACAGAGCTAATCACTGTCTGGCTTCATTTGATTCATTGGAAGATCGCATGTCTACTAATGTACCTTGTTCTGGGAAAACCAGGCTTAATGCATGTGCGTTAAGTGTCATCCTAGATTAGCCTGTGCAGTCCAAACAGGCTTATCAGTGACAACACTTTCGGCGAGGCCTTTATATTTTTTACAAAGAGCCTTCCTATAAACAAAAAATTCCATAAAAGCAGAAAGTGTTGTCCCTGATTAGCCTGTGCTGACTGCACAGGCTTATCTGGGACGACATTTTACGCACATGCATTAAGCCCAGTTTTCCATGAATTTTGCTCATACGATTGATGAGAAGATTGCATGTTTACTAATGCACGTAACAATTTCAGATCCAATAGAGTACCGGCCTGCTCAGACCAACGGTTTCCCAAGTCAAATTGAGGATGGTATGAACATGTTTACAATCTTAATGTCGGGATTCTGGTATAATGTAAACTCCTTATATGTTGAAGATACTATTGGATTTGGTATCTTTATCAGTACTTATAAATAGATCATTCAGTGTTTTCAACAATAGTCTTTTGTTTATATATTTATTTATTTATATTCATCATTGTTATAAAAAAAGGAATGAAATCTTTTCGTCTTGTGTTCGATTTTGGTCAAATGTGTACATGTATGATGTATAAAAAATTAAGCTTATATTATGATGGTAAACATTAACAAAAATCTGTACAAATATATATGTGTATTGTGTGCTTGATGCATGTTTAAAACCCAAGTGAGTTTTACCTGTCCTAGGCTTGAAGCAAGTGAGTTTCAAAGAATGAATGTATATAGGAAAGAACATGTCATAAGTGTACTGTTTTACTTTCAAAATAAGGCACAGTCTTTTATATTATAAATTAAAATGTTTTATGTTTCAATACTGAGTGTACAAATGATCCTTCAGATAAATATTTGTATTCCATTCCAGTACACGATGATCTAAGGTCCACAACTCTTGTTGACCTAAGAAAGTTGGAAGGCTGTGGTCTAGGATTGATCATCGCAGGTAGAGTGGTCTTCCTTGAAATGAAATTGAGAACAAATCAGTCACGTTTTGGGAACACTTGCCTTAATGCATGTGCGTAAAGTGTCTTTCCAGATTAACATGTGCAGTCCGCACAGGCTAATCAGGAACGACACTTTCCGCCTAAACTGGATTTTCCCTTAGAAATTCCTAAAATTCCTGAAATGCAAAAAGTGTCATCCCTGATTATCCTGTGCAGACTGCACGCACATGCATTAAGCCAAGTTTTGCCCCTAACAAAGCTTTAATCACTAAGAGGTCAGAAAAACATTTTCAGTGCTAAATCTGTAAGCTTTTTTTCATAAGCAAACGTTAATTTCATTGAGCTATCACAGTTGATTATTAATTAATTTTCTGCATAGTAAAGTTTAAACGGTGAAATCAATACATCTTATGAATGAGTTATAAAAAGTTTTATTATATACCTAACATTTTTTAGCAAGCAATACATATTGTATTCATCACTCAAATACGAAAACCCGTGTTAGCTAATAACGTTTTCTGTGTCCATCTGAGTCGCGTTCTGAGAAAACTGGGCATTTATAATGCTTGTGCGTAAACTGTCGTCCCAGATTAGCTTGTGCGGTCCACACAGGCTAATCAGGGACGAACATTTCCGCTTTTATGGAATTTTTCGTTTAAATGATGTCTCTTCTTAGTGAAAATCCAGTTAAGGCTGAAAGTGTCGTCCCGGACTGTGCGGACTGCACAGACTAATATGGGACGACACTTTACGCAAATGCATTATGCCCAGTTTTCTCAGAACAGGACTCCTATCACACAAGGAGCTGGAGTACTTTCTTATGTCAATACAAATGTTTTGTGACTATAGCAATTATCGTTATGCCTTGAAAAACATTGTTTATTTGAAGTTGAATATGTGGTTTGCAAACAAATGTTTATTATAATGTGAATCATTGTATTGATGTTATTCTACATTTATGCATTGAAATAAGTTAATAACCTTTTCTTTTGTTTTGTATTTTAACANTTTTGAAGGCCTTTGCAAACAGTTTGGATCCAGATGAGACGCCACAGAACGTGGCGTCTCATCTGGATCCAAACTGTTTGCTATTCTGATAGTATTATTTGAAACAAATCAAAGAAAATGCTAATTTTAGAAATTCAGCAGACGACATTTTAGCAGAAGACAAATTTCCCAGCATGCAAAGGGTTAGCCTTGCTACTGGAAAATAGTTATGCGGGATTCATTTGTAATTATTTGTTTCATTTCCATTCCCATACAGGTGGGATAGACAAGCATGTGAGACCTCATATATCCAACCTGCGACCAGGTGGTCTGGCTCACAGGTAATACTGGCACCTGCATGATAAGTAGTTAGCCACTGATTGCACCGCGACATATGAAAGATGGATTGTTAGTCAAGAAATAATATATATGTTTATAGGGATAATACACGTTTTTGAGGGCATTATCATCTGCGGGCGCTGGACGAGGGCAGGAACAGATTTTGAGAGCGCCCGCAGATAATTATGTCCGAGAAAATGTGTATTTTCGCTATTATTGCATAAACAAATCACACATACCAAAATAAATTAAAACAACATTGAAAAACAAATGTCTTGTTCATTCGACATTGACAAAATAATTTGATTATTTCATATGACGTCATACAGTTCAAGGTTGTGTTTACATATGCCTCACTCGGTCATCATCAGAAATGACGAGGCTTTACCTTCGGATAGGCAGTTTCCGATTTAAAATGTGTTTAAACAGTGGATTAATGCAAATTTGAAATGCAGCAGCGCAAAGTAAGAAATAAGGGAATTATTTTGGATTTTACTGGTCGTGATGGATAAATATATCGTCACGTGGATCAATTTATGGATATGAAAAACACATAACAGGGCTTGAATGGCACGTGAATCGCCTTGTTAATACACGTTTTCTCTCGTTCAAGCCCTCCTTTTGCCAAGTTTCTGCACCCTGCTAGAGGGCATTATAGATAGAGATAGAGTTTATGCAATAATAAACGTTCCTTCCTTCTTTTTTTCAAAAAACAATCAAAGAGTTAAGGAATATACCAGGAAATCATTGATAATAGTGTTTTATAAAGTTAAAAACACTTGTTGCATCAATGAATTATCTTGTTTTGGAAAAATGAATGCGATTGCTTCTAGTCATTTAAAAATAACGTATGAGTAACTCAAGTTATTAGGCATAATTGTGTGTACAATGTATCTTAATTCTTGAACACAAATATTTTAAAATAACTTGTAAGTTTTTTGCTGAAAAATAGAGGAATTACAATAGGTCAATTTATCAACATAAGTGAGTAAAATAATGTTTTAACTAGGTAAATTATGGGTAAAATGTCTTCCTAGATTAGCCTGTGCAAACTGCACAGGCTAATCAGGGACAACACTTTCCATCTAAACTGGAATTTTGCTAAGAGGAGACTTCTTTTAAATGAAAAATACCATAAAACCAGAAAGTGTTGTCCCTGCTTAGCCTGTGAGGACTACACAGGCTAATCTGGGACGAAACTTTATGCACATGCATTTAGTCCCGTTTTTCACAGGTCTGACCTGCTGCAAGTTGGTGACATCCTGGTGTCCGTAAACGGCATCAAGACGAGCTCGCTACGACATGAGGAGATCATCAACCTGCTCAAGCACGCGGGAGACGTCGTGAGACTGGAGATTGAGTACGAGATACCGGAACTGGGTATGTGGTCATATGGCTTGAATGTCTGGTGAATGTATGTGAGACTGGAGATTGAGTAGGAGATACCGGAACTGGATATGTGGTCATATGGCTTGAATGTATGGTGAATGTTTGTAAGATAAACAAAACAAATATGTGCTTGCACCAACTGACTAAACTGTATTTTTTTGTACAGACCCTGGACTTTGTTTGCAATTCCAGGTTGAGTTTTTGATCAGTTTTGCTATATTTGATCATATTGACAAAATTAACTTTGACATTAATAAAAGATGACCACTGATTAAGAAGATTTCTGTTGTTTACTATTGTATTAAAGTGGAAAATCTTGTATCGTAAAACAATTTGACAAACTCCCTTCCCTTTTTATGCCCCCGGTAGGGTGGCATATAGCGATCGCACTGTCCGTCTGTCCGTCCGTCTGTCTGTCCTTCTGGAATTCTGTCACACTTGCGTTTAGGTTTCGAAAAATGGTCATAACTTTTGCAATATTTATCATAACAACTTGATATTTGGCATGCATGTGTATCTCATGGAGCTGCACATTTTGAGTGGTGAAAGGTCAAGGTCATCCTTCAAGGTCAAAGGTAAAAAAAATAAAAAATCAAAGCGGCGCAGTAGGGGGCATTGTGTTTCTGACAAACACATCTCTTGTTTTTTGAGATATTATTGGAAACAAACAACTTTATTTGCCAAATAGTTTTATCAGAGATCTATCAGAGATTTTTGTCAAATACTTTTGAGCTTTGTGTTCATAGCAAAATGTTGTTCATAAATAAAAAAACCTTTGTAAAGTGCACCTTTTCAGTAAATTCAGGTACACAAATTATTATTTTATACACTAAAATATGGTGAGATTCTTGATAATCTAGAATGCCTAAATATTCCGCCTTAGGTTAAAATTTGTGTTTGTATTGTCATTCTGCTGCACTTTACAATCTTAAAA
Source organism: Dreissena rostriformis (assembly GCA_007657795.1). Classification (NCBI taxonomy): domain Eukaryota; kingdom Metazoa; phylum Mollusca; class Bivalvia; order Myida; family Dreissenidae; genus Dreissena; species Dreissena rostriformis. The sequence goes on along the minus strand of VMBQ01002481.1, from coordinate 56,492 downwards.
TATCAGTATGTAATTTAAGAAAAGCATGGCTGTCTCATATTATTTCAATATTTCATGAAAATAAATATATATATTTTTGAGTTCCAATTTTGGAAACCCAGTTTGATAAAATTGAACTGTCTGCAAATCTATTCCCATCAACCTTCTTGCTCACTTGCAACATAATATCTGTACTCTTAAAAAAAAATAAAAAAATATTCTCTATGTTTCCCTATTTCAGTTCCTGACGATGCGTTCTCCGTGTGCTGCAAGCAGCATACCATCACACTGGACACAGACAGCTCCAGTTATGGGTTCATCCTGCGTGGGGGGAGTTATCAGGTGCGGCACAAGTCCCGCCCCCTCACCGTCACACAGATACGCCCGGGCGGTGCGGCTGACAGGTCAGTGGGCTCTTTTATGTTGGAGCCCTTATTTCATGTTTATGGATCTTCTTTTCAATCGATGTTTACATTTGTTTTTATTTCCCGCCAAAGGCTATAGAATTGGCGTTTTCTGACTGTCCGTCTTTCACAAAACTTTTCAGGGCTTTATCTCAGAAACTATATAAGATATCATCATGAAACTAGATATCAAGAGGAGAAGTGCCATTCACACGAACCATAACTCTACACTTTCTTAAATTAGAATTATTGCCCTTTGTTTTTGTATGATGTAACTTTTCAAGGCTATATCTCAGATACCATACAAGACTTCAACATGAAACTTCTTGGGTGTATTGATATCAATGAGGAGAAGTGCCATGCTTAAGAACGAAGACCCTTCACTTTCTTAAATAAGAGTTAATGCCCTTTGTTGTTGTGTATTATGTAACTTTTCAGGGCTATATCTCAGATATGATACAAGATTTCAACATGAAACTTCATTGGTGTGTAGAAATCAATGGGAAGAAGTGCCATGTACAAGAACCATAACCCTATACTTTCTTAAATAAGAATAATTGCCCATTGTTGTTTTCGTATGATGTAATTTTTAAGGGCTATATACAGATACACCACAAGATTTCAACATAAAACTTCATGGGTGTATAGATATCAATGAGGAGATTTGCAATGCATAAAAACAATTACCCTACACTTAATTATTATTTTTATGCCCCCGGTAGGGTGGCATATAGCAGTTGAACTGTCAGTCCGTCCGTCCGTCCGTCCGAAAACTTTAACGTTTGCCATAACTTTTGCAATATTGAAGATAGCATCTTGATATTTGGCATGCATGTGCATCTCATAGAGCTGCACATTATGAGTGGTGAAAGGTCAAGGTCATCCTTCAAGGTCAAAAGTAAAAAAATACAATCCAAGGGAAGTAATAAGTTTTAAAAGGGAGATAATTTCTAAACCTGCCAAATGATATATTGAAATTTTATTTCAAAGCGGCGCAATAGGGGGCATTGTGTTTCTGACAAACACATCTCTTGTTGAATTATACCATATATCAAGTGATTTGCACTCATCCATAAACAAAATAAATTTTGCGGGGGATATTTTGCTTCTTTATACTAAATACAAGTATCTGACTGTAGAAGGTCAAGTTACTGTTATTCTTTTTTCTGTGTAAGAAATCTGTGAGTGTTTTAGAAAATAATAAATGCAAACATCTGATTTGAGAAAATGCCTGTCACATTAAAATATAAATCTCAGTAAACAGGATTATTAAAAATGTATTGTTTTAGAATATTTGTAAAACTCTATTAATTGTCTAACCAGTAGCAAAACAGATCGCATCGCCTTACAGTTTATCCATATTCTGCTTGTCGAAGAATTCGAAGTTATATATACACAATTATGTGCTTTAATACATGTATACCAATATATTTAAACCACAATTTATCAATTCTATTCGCTTGACTGAAAAGTTCTGCCAATCTAAAGAGTTTTGGGGAAAACATGGAGAAGACTTGATCTCTTCAATTCCAACTGTTGATCTGAACCACGTTCTGGGAAAACTGGTCTTAATGCACACCACTCAGGCTAATCAGGGACAACTCTTTATTTTTGTATGGAATTTTTCGCAAAAAGGAATTCTCTTCTAAACGAAAATCCCAGTTCATGTGAAAAGTGTTATCCCAAAAGAGTCTGCTGACTGCACAGGCTAATCTGGGACAACACCTCATGCTCATGCATTAAGCCCAGTTTTCCCAGAACGAGGCTCTCAATTGGTCTCCTGTTCCATTCCAGAGAGGGCTCCCTGAAGCCTGGTGACCGTATCCTGGCCGTGAACGACTTCAGCATCGTGACCCTCAGTCTCACGGAGATGAACATGCTACTGGCCCAGTGTAGCGGGGAGACTTCCTTCACTGTGGAGTATGACGTCTCAGTGATAGGTAGGCGATCTTCAAGCACAGAATAAATTAGCTGCACTCTAGGAGAGCAGACTTAATAAAGTATCATCCCAGATTAGCATGTGCTGTCCTGTTAGGCTAATCTTGAACAATTTTTTGCGCTTTTATGGATTTTTGGTAAAGGGAAGTCATTCTTAACTACTTATTTTCCACCAGTTTCCAGCTTAAATTTATTTTTTTGTGCCTTATTTGAAAGAAAACTTTATATTTTATTCATTAAGGCATAATAGGGGTCCAATCAAAGATTACCGGGTTTATGCGTTAGCTAGTTATGCCTTATTGGTTGTTTTGTTCTCTTAGTTGTCTTAGTCTAACGGTTTTCATCTCATCTTCACAAAACTTACTTTATTTGTAATAGTATCTAACCAATTCACTATAGGATTAATGGCCATGGAACTTAATGAAATCGGCCTTTTCTCCCATCTTTCAAAAGCTTCATTTATTCCCTGGTAGGATGGCATATAGCAGTTGGACTCTCCGTCCGTCCATCAGTAACATTTTTTGTCCAATAATGATGAAACTTGTTCAAAACATTTGTTCTATTGATATCTTGGGCGATTTCCAAAACAGGTCAGGTCTGCTGAAAAACATTGGGCGGGGCACTAATATGTCTATAATTTCAAACCTTAATCTAGAAATCACAATCGTCATGAAACTTGGTCAGAAAATTTGTGCCAGTCATATCTTGGCCTAGTTTGTAACTGGCTAGTGTGTTGTCCAAAACAAGGTAACTACATGTAGGTCAAATTACAAAAAAAGCTTGTGATCACTATAGTGGCCACATTTATGCCCAATGTTCATGAAACTGGTACTTAAGGGTTTATGACTTGGTCATTCCAGACACAGTTACCAAGGCAACCGGGCCACTGCTAATTGAGATTGACAAGACCCCAGGGGCGGGGCTGGGCCTCACACTGACCCAGGCCAGACACAAGGGCAAGCCATGTGTGTGCATACAGAGCATACGTCCCATGAGTATAGCAGACAGGTAGGTGAAGGAGGGTACTGTAGAATCACTAGCATATAAAAAAAAGGTTTTGCACTGTTTCGATTAAGGTAATGCCAAGGAAGTTGTGAAACTGTTTCAAGTGATCTTTGTAATTTGGCTAGTCAGGTTTTTGTTTGCCTCATAGACCGGATTTAGAACGCAGTTAATCCCTGTTTACTAACAACATTTTACTGTTACTAAATATTTACATATTGACAAACAATTATGTCATTTTAATGACAATAAACAACCTCACAGATTTAGGTCATTTTTGTTTGTACCTTTTCTAAATTAGCAGAAAAAATAATTTGAATTATTATTAGAAACACTAGATATGTAAAAAGGCTTACGTTCCTATATGTGAACATTCAAATACTATTATATTGATAAACACTATACTTTTTTTAAATTGTGAACATCTCTTATTATAAACTAAAAGTTATTAATTCCAAAAATAAAGAGAGATGCATGCAAACAAGTATTTGTTGTGCATAATTTTATTTTCCAAATAAGATATGACATACATACATACATTAAAATTGTGAAAATTGCTAACTAAAAGTTATTACTTCCAAAAATAAAGAGAGATGCATGCACAGAAGTTTTTGTTGTGCATAATTTATTTTTCTCCGTAAGATATTACATACATACATACAAGGATGTAATATACAGAGTATTTTTAATACAGGTATTTGATGGGTACATGCATGCACAAAAAATATTAAAGAAAAAAAAAATATAAAGTGCACCAACTGATAATTGAATACTTGTATATTTTAGACAGGTTGAAAATATGATAATCGCCAAATAATAAAATAGATTAAAATTCTGAACAGTTCCATAATCAGATTTCAGAAATTATATAAATTTTAAACATATACACATGTACAATGTATATGCAGGGTCATTTAATATTTGTTAATATTATTAAAATTGCTAATGATAAATTGAAAGATATAAATTCCAAAAATAGAGAGAGATGCATGCAAACAAGTTATTAATACATAAACAAATATAAAGTTCATAGTACAAAGTATAATGTAAACAATTAATAAATAAATACAATTTCTGAACAGTTCCATAAACACATTTCAGGAAAAGTATAACTTTGAAACATATATATGCAGGGTAATGTAATATTTGTTTATAACTGCATGATTAATGGTGCATATAGATTTGAACCTGCCACTGCGCATATGTATGTATCGTGTATGTGTTCATTTGTTGGAATTGTTGTCAGGATAAAACAATATTTCTGCATTAAAGGGGGTGCATGGTGAGATGCATGGTGTGTTGTGTGTATGAACTACATCTATTTCAATGTCAATGTAAAGGTTGCACTTGTCATAATAAAGTTGCCTATGTGTTTATAATGTAATCTTAATTGTAACATGTCGTGACTCTTAACCCTTTGAGCGCTGGAACCGGATTTTGAAGGCCTTTGCAAACAGTTTGGATCCAGATGAGACGCCACAGAACGTGGCGTCTCATCAGGATCCAAACTGTTTGCTATTCTGATAGTATTTTTTGAAAAAAAATCAAAGAAAATGCTAATTTTAGAAATTTAGCAGACGACATTTTAGCAGACGACAAATTTCCCAGCATGCAAAGGGTTAATCATCCATTGTAGATAGATAAATAAGGTTTATTTGCATATATATCAATGGAATTTCGGGTTACACAATAGAGCAATCTCGTGACAATGTATGCCAGTTTAATATTATTGATTTTTTTTTTTCTTTTGTTGATGTTAACATAATGAATTGTGTTGTATTGATGCCATTTTATGTTATAAAGTATACAGGTTGTTATGGTGTTTTTGTAATAATTGACTTATAGTGATGGATTTAGCATTCTTAATACATTATTAGTATATAGTATATATTTATTTTTTTCAGCTGAATTATATATCTGGAAAACATTGTGTTACTTTGTTACAAACTTTTGTAGACAACTGTATGGTTAATGATTAAAGAACCCCAGCATGTTTTTCTTGCAACTTCAGAAAGATGTGCGGTCAATTTAAGTGAATCTTGTAATGCATTGCAAATATTTGGATTATCTAGATATTGTAGGACAGAACAACAATTGTTAAAAGATTATTAAAAGATGTCACTAAGTAAACATGGCACTTCGAAATACACGTGTACAAATATGTTTCTTCTAGTGATCCAAAGAGACAATGATAAGGTTAAATGTAATATATGAGTAATTGTACCATAGAGAGGAAATGTGTAAGAGCTCTGTTATAAAAACAAAGGATACTGCTCACAGTGTTGCACTGATTGAGTTTTACATCTACCTGGCATTTCAAGTAAAAATGAAGAGTTGATAAGTTGAAATGGGCATGCATTTGCTGTCCTCCTGAATACAAATGACATTTCTGGAAATGTATTAGAGCCAATTTTATGCATGCTATCATACTTGTACATTCATTATCATATGTCAAATGGTAGCTATAGGATTTTTAGTACAACGATTTTGTTCTTACCAAACACCCCCACAATGACTTCGTTAGTGTTGCTGTTGTAGCAGACTGACACTGGGCTTCTCAATCCATCCTTCTGTGAAGCGAGAGTAGCCAGCTTTCTTTTACCCTCTCCATCCACCTGTATGACAGTGTTGGAGGTAAACCAACAAACAAGGACCTGACCTGCTGGTGTTACATTGACACCATATGGCAAAAGTAGTTCAGGATCAGTGAAGGTGGATATCAGGGTCCCATCAGTGGACAGTGTGTGGAGCTTGTGCTGTCCGTAGTTGGTGACATAGATCCTGTCACCAGTTGGGCTCACAGCACACTTCCACACTGAAAAACATGAACATGTGATGCTTTTTATTGATCAATTCTTAAACATTTAAGAATGGAAATATAATATACAATTTATCGTTTAAGCAGTTGTTGCTTATTTTCTTCAAAATGACTTACAGTGTACCACCGTGTTTTTTTAACGCAGTTTCTTAAAAATCCTTGTTACCTAGAAATGTTTTGTTGTCCTGATTTTTTCTCTTTAATTAAATAAGAAATTTTATGTTTAATTTTACCTCCCCTTTTTGGAATTACCGCTATTAAGATTAATCTGGCCACATCTTGAGTTGTTATGCTTATTTATCAGTTTCTAATTCAAAGTGCTAATCTGTGACTTTGAAGTCTATTTTCACACCTTTTGTTACTTACAGTGCCGGTCACTTCAAAATTAATAGGTTCAACTGTATTAATAAATACACTTGGAGACTTTTCTAACGCAACACTTTTCAAACTTGAATATCTCAGTTATAAGTAAAGATTTTGATTTAAATTGTACATGTGATCATTTGACTACATTATGTGTTTTATCTTTGTGCATGCAAATGGTGAAACCTGATGTAATTCTTATGTAATTTCAATTTCATTCTAGCACCAGGAAAACATAAAAGTAATTCCAACAAGAGCTGTGTTTGTGTGGCACAATGCCCCCTACTGCGCTTTGAAGCTGCACGGCAGCTATTTTAGAGAAAATTGTTTTTTTCCAATTCCCGTAACTTCAATGGACCAGAAGCAAATTTGAACTTTATCTGTAAGTTATGTAGGTAGACTCACACACCAAAAAAGTGAGGTCATTATCAAAAAGTGTTACAGAAAAAAATCTGGAAAAGTGTTATTTAGAGAACATGGTTAAGTATAAGGCCCGTTATTTCGTCAAAAATCAATGGACTGGAACGAAACTCAAACTTTATCTTTAAGTCATGCAGGAAGACTCACATACCAAAAATCAGTTAAATATCTCAAAGGGTTTAGGAAAAAAAACTCCTGAAACAGATTCTGGACGGACGGACTGACAGACGGACAGTGCGACTGCAATATGTCTCCCTACCGGGGGCATAAAACAATATCCCTCGTATGAATNGAAGCATGTGGGGGTATACGTCACGTCTGTGACAAAGCTCTAGTTCCAACAAGAGCTGTATTTGTGTAACACAATGCCCCCTACTGCGCTTTGAAGCCGCACAGCAGCTGTTTGAGAGAAAATTGTTTTGTCTAAGTCCCGTAACTTCAATGGACCAGAAGCAAATATGAACTTTATCTGTAAGTTATGTAGGTAGACTCACACACCAAAAAATGAGGTCATTATCAAAAAGTGTTCCAGAAAAAAATCTGGAAAAGTGTTATTTAGAGAACATGGTTAAGTATAAGGCCCGTAATTTCGTCAAAAATCAATGGACTGGAACGAAACTCAAACTTTATCTGTAAGTCATGCAGGAAGACTCACATACCAAAAATTAAATATCTCAAAGGGTTTAGGAAAAAAAACTCCTGAAACAGATTCCGGACGGACGGACTGACAGACAGACAGTGTGACTGCTATATGTCTCCCTACCGGGGGCATAAAACAATATCCCTCGTATGAATATTCAGGAGCGCAACCACTCAATCGTCATGTTGCAGGTCGGTTAGTAATTTAGACGTGTATGTTTATTATCATGCGGAGGGATATTGTTTTGGCGTTGTCCGTCCGTCCGTTCGGCATTGTGTCCGGAGCCATATCTTGGAAGTGCTTTGGCGGATTTCATTGAAACTTGGTATGAGTATATATATGGATAAGAGGATGATGCACACCAAATGGCATTGTACACCATCTGTTAATAACGGAGTTATGGCCCTTTGTATCTTGAAAAAATGTTTTTTTTTGTGACAAAGCTCTTGTTTGGCGGGGGATATCAATTCAACAAATTTGCCTGTTTGTTTTACTTTTCACAATGTTATTATTTAACGTTGTATGATTTAGAGAATTTTACTATTTAGTGATGTTTTTAATTTGTTAAGTTTTATATTTAGGGGTTGATCCATTCCAATTAAATTAACAATTAATCCAAATTTCAACAAAATCTGTTAAAAAATAAGGGAGCTATATTGATTTTAATACCTGTTGCGTTAAAAAAGTCTCTAAGTTTATGAAAAAAATGGTGATGTTTCTTACAAAATAAAAACAACAACATCCATATTTCCTATGATACTATCACATCATACTACATCGTATCATAGTAAACTAATAATTTAATGGATCATAAAGCCAAATTATTATGTTCACCTGTGGTGTGCCCAGTTGTATCTTCATATATCTTTTTGACAAGTGCTCCAGTCAGAGTGTACTGGTACAGAGCAGTCCCGGAGGAGACATACAGGTTGCCTGCATGATGGGCAATTCCAGAACACATATGTGGAAACTGAAGTTTCCTGCCTTTCACAAGCTGTAAATTATTCACAGAGATGAACTGCACCCCATCATCCACAGTAACAGCCACCTCACGTGCACCAATCTGACACATGTCCCCTTCAGAAACAGGAACATCACAGTGGCTGATCACCTTGTACTTCTGGTCCAACAGCTGCACTCTTTTATTGGATTGGTCAGCCACAAGGATATTATCACCAGAGATGACGCAGATGCCTACGATATAGATTGATGTTGCTGTATCACTTGGTATACCCATGTCATACTCACTCTTCTGTTTGACAGTGAATACATTATTTGGGTCCTTCGGCACCGTCATTGACTGAGTTGTCAGTAAAACTTTCCCTAGGCTTAATTGTTTGGTCAAGAACTGCTCAATTTCTGTGTTGGCTAGAAATGATAATGAACTGTCAACTTTTAAAGTGTTCTCCTTCAGGTATACTGCTGACTCCTCAATCTTGCCAAAGCATTTCCTTTCAACTATAAATGAGGGTTCTGCCCTGCTCCTGTTAGCAAGTTCTTGTACGGCCTCACTAAGTTGTTTCAGTTCATCCTTCAGTTTGTTGCAGTTCTCTACATCAGTCTTGAGGGAGGATTGCAGTGCAGTCCTCACATCATCCAGTTCTTTCAGAGTGGTCTGTTCAAGCTCGTCCAAAGCAGCATTTAATTTGTGACGCACATCACTGACTTCTTGTAATCTTAGCTTGTATGAACCCTCCACAGACTGAATGGTGGCCTCTCGTTTACTATGAAACTGTTGCAGTTCTTTAAGAATACTTTCAATTTTGTCTGTCAGAATGTGTAGATCAGTTGAGTGGCTTTTTACTTTCTCAGAGATAAGAGTCACGGCCTTGCACTGTCTGAAACAGGCAAATCAATACAATATGTGATCAAATTGGTAAAATATATATGTACCCCCATTTGAAGAAGTCAGGGAATGTTGCTTTACAGATATTCATCTGTAGGTAGGTAGGTAGGTCGGTAGGTCAGTCCATGCGCGAATTAAAGAACACTCTGATCTACAACCATGCAAATTGGTATGATGTTTATTCGAGAGGAATGGATTCAAGATGCCTATTGATTTTAAGTTTAACAGGTCAAAGGTCAAGGACACAGGGGCTAGTCTCAGTCAACTGGTTTCTGACCAATATGTAGAAAAAGCTTTGACCTAAGATCATGCAACTGTGATTGCTTTGGTTGGGTGTCATTCCAATTTTTCTGTATTGTGATGTATTCTGTGTCAAGTTTGTGGTTTGGCATGCCTTTGGTTTCATTCTTTTATGTTTTGTATTGACGCTTCCACATATGTCAACTTATGGGAAGCGGTTCAACGCATAATCCCAAGAAACTAGGTTTTTCATGAGAACCTAGGTTCTCATTCAGTCCTACAGGTGCACCTTATATTTCTTGACTAAAATGAAAATAGTTATGCATTAGTCTTTGTTTAAATAAAGAATTAACTTGAAATATATACGTGTCAAAGTCCACATTTTGTAAATTGTCTCTGATACCTCAACATAAAATAAAAAATACAAATGTTTCTAATACCTGTGATGTAGGAAAGCACAATAGCAGCAGCAAAGTTGATTGTGGTTCTCGCAAAACATTTCCAGTCTTCTGTCTTCGTGGACCTCACATGTCTGAATAAAGTTGTCCATTTTCTTAGTGAGCGGCCATTTGCTCATGTTTTCTCTGCTATAAGTGGTATGGTTAGCATATAATTGACCATGATGATTAATACAACTTCCACAAAAACTTTTGAAACATGTTTCACAATACATCTCTGCAATTTCTTCGATATTTTTACTTTCACAGGCACTACAACAATAGTCCTGTACCAAATCTGAACTTTTATGAACTGAACTAAAATGAGTTGCCATGACTGCAGTTATTGATCACAGTTATTAGTTGTTGATATGTTGTTAAAAAGTGTCCCATTAAATTTGTCGTACTTATTTTAGGCCTCCAGTTTATCAGACTAAATGAACTTTGAACATTTTAAACTGATTAACATTTGTTATGTTAAGATAATTTTGTCCATACAATAGATAGTCAATTGTTACATAAACTAATCAATTGTGATACATCGACTATCTCCGGAATGCTCCTAAAGATAGGCTGATTTATGAAATAAATCGTCTGCTGGTCCAGAGCGGTAAACTTATACCATGATCATGAAAAATCTTGGTTACTCTATACCAATATTTATCACAGCTATTGTTGGTGTAGTCAAATAAAAATAACTTCCAAAATTGTTATTATTTGGATTAATTAGTAAGACACTTCCATTATTCAATGAATTAACATTTGTTTATAATGGTACAAAAACAGTTTTTTAATTTGTGCAGAGTCAATTTTTGAAAAAACAACAACAACATACAAACTTAATTTGTGTTCTACCAAAGGACTAGTCAACCTGTCAAAAGAAATATCTCCACCTTTCTGTCTATCCAAGGTTTTTATTGAAGAGTTTTTGAAAAAAAGTTTTTAACAAATCAATGCCTTGTTTTAGTCTCCCTTAAAGGTCTAAAAACCGTCGCTTGCCACAAGGTCTTGCCATCTGGAGGATATCATGACTTTAACTGGTCTGAATTCCAAATAACTGGACGGTCAACTATATATACATGACCTAAATTTTGTACAACTACATAGTAGTACTTGACCTTTATTTAGTATTCAGGACATTTTTTATTGTGCAGCTTTACTGGTTTTGTTTTAGGGCTGACAGTTAGGGGTTTGTTTAGACTGATGTTTGCAAAGTTATCAAGAGATCTGCGCCTGCATTCGCTTAACAATTCTTAGACTTTTAAAGAATATTCTTTAAATTGGAATATTCAAGAATTGCTTCATTTTTAAGTTCAACTTTGCATTTAATACCTTTATCTGCATCATTCTTCATGTAGAATATTTTCTTTAATGACATAATCACCAGTGGAAGCCTGTATATATTTTAAAGCTGGGTGTATTTTTCTTGGTTCTTAGTCTATTCTTTATTCTTAAGTCTAAGAATGGATTGTGGATAACAAGTGCTGATTGCAGTTTGCTGAAAACATAAATGCAAAATGGCAAGATTACATTCTGACCAAACATGAAATATGTAAAGCTGTCTGGAGGCTATATATTTACGGACCATACAGTAACTTGTTTGTATATGCAGGTGTGGTGCCCTGCATGTTGGTCTAATGCATGTGTTTAAAGTGTCGTCCCAGATTAGCCTGTGCAGTCACAGAATAATCAGGGTCGACACTTTCCGCCTAAACTGAATTTTGCTCAGAAGAGATTTTTTTAAACAAAAAATATCAGTAAAGCGGAAAAGTTTTCCCCCTTTTCACAGAGCGAGGCTCATTTGCAGGTGCGGTGCCCTACATGTTGGTGACCACATCCTGTCTATAGACGGGGCCGGGGTGGAGCACATGACCTTGGCAGAGGCCACACAGCTCCTCAAGTCCTCCCCCGGAGAACAGGTCAAGATGGAGGTGCTGCCAGGGAAACTTGTTGAGAAAAAAATGTCCACTGATACCGTGTTCTTTAATGCAGGTAAGTTTTGAGGCTTGTTGGCGCTTTTGTGTTCCTGAATTTATTTTGTTTAGTACACTTCCAATGTTCATAAATACGCCTTTTTTGCGCATGGAAATTATCAAATTTGCAAGGTTACTTATAAGCAGAAAAGAATATTCCAAGCTGTTTTATGATGATAAGATTAGTTTGGTGTTTTTATCATGGTTTGAAACATTTGTGATACAGAATTCTGATGCAAGTTTAACAATGGAAAATATTTTATTTATTTATGACTAGGTCCAGAATGAACATTGGACTTCTATATTTCAAATTTAATTTGTTACTGCAATTTATTTCTTACCTGCCCCCATCTTTTTTATAAGGTTCACATTCTGTTTTGAACAAAGATATAGTGTAAGTTCACTAGTGTGTGAAGTCCTTGTACCGTAATGTATAGCTTTGTGATGTCTATGCACATTTTGCTACTTTTAATACACAGTTTTATGTCCCACCTCACCTATTGATGTGTTATGTACTACCCACTCCCACATGAGTTATGTAATGATCACCATCAGAAATGCAAGTCCCACATAATGTAATGTTTCACCTACATTATGTGATTCCAGACCACATTTTATAATTTCCAGCATACTTTCTGTAATGTCATGCCAACTTAATGTTATGTACCAAACCACATTCTGTGATGTCCCACCCACATCATGTGTCATCCAACCCACGCTTGCATGCCTACCACCCTACTGTGTAACATTTTCCTGTCTGTAGGCTTCCAAAAGATGTCAGGCATTAATCCTTCCATTTCCTCCCCGGTTCTAAACAACCCCATGCTGTTCAATGGTTCGACTCGTAGCTACAGCATGATGGGGTACTCTGGGAGATTATCATCGGATTTGCTCGGTAAAAAGCGGAAATCGTGGATGAAATCAGACAGGAAGATTGATAAGAGAATGGGAGGCTCTACGGGTAACTTTTCTACGGTGCTCGTTATTTGTTCATTTACTCGTGTGAATACAGCAATATTTGTTGCCTGTATGCATGCTTCCAATATTGGATATTTGCATTAACTACCGTATTTACTTATGTTTCACATTCTTGAGTCTTTAAAAGAAACATCAGCTCTCACATTGTTGTTTATCAGATTTCCAGTATCCGATAATTGAAAGATGATTTTTTTCAATGAATTGGAGATATAGATGTTTCAGTACATATGTAGTAAATAAATGGGATCGATTGACATCAAATCCTTGACCAAACAGAAAGTTGAGGTCGTTGATCTTCATAGATCTTCAGTTTAATAGTACCTAAGACATTGCCTTTCCAGAGTTTGTACAAATGAGCCAAGCTCTGGGAAAACAGGGCTTAATGGTTGTTAATAGAGTGTCATTCCAAATAAGCCTGTGCAGTCTGCATTTTTTTACTGGATTTTTGTTTAGAGGAGACTTCCTTTTAACAAAAAATTCCATATCAATGCACAGGCTAATCAGAGACAACACTTTACGCACATGCATTAAGTCCCGTTTTCCCAGAACGCTGCTCATATCAATGCCTTCATTTCAGTGTCAGTGGCCTCTACGTCTACCTCCGTGTACACGGCCAGTACCCAGGTGTGTCGTATGGAGGTCAACGAGGTCACGCTGTACGGGGAAAGGCCTGGGCTTGGTCTAGTTCTCGAGTCCACTGTTCTGCCAAACTGCATTCTGCAGGATCCCCCTGTCGTCACCATGCTCGAGCCTCACACGGCTGCAGAAAGGTGTGCTCATTTGCCGATGTTTTTGTAGACTTCAGGGATGAGGCTATAGCCTACAAACATGGGGAAAAATATCGGGTGAAAACCAGATTTAAGGATACATTTTTTTTTTATGTAACTGATATGGAAATGGAATTTCTAGGAATACATTTATTGTGGATTAAGTATGGATTTGACTGCTTAATCTATCATGGTGAAGATAATTTTGTACAAACTTGCATCTATCTTAGTATCTGGCTGACTTTAATTCTGGTAAATACCTTACACAAAAACTCAAACAAAACATACATATAACTGTTCTATTTTTGCCTGCAATCAGGTGTGGAGTGATACATGAGGGAGACCGTATTCTGACGGTAAACGGTGTTGACTGCTGTGAACACACTCTTGAGGAGATCAACGCGATGTTGAAGGAGTCTTGGCAGTACGCCAAACTGGAGGTGGAGTTTGACGTAGCTGACGCTGTAATGGCCAGTAGCGGAGTGTTTGTGGTGAAACTGCCACGCAAACATGGAGGGATTGGGATTACATTAAGTGGTATGGATAACATTAAGTGGTATGGAAATGATAGATTGGGATTACACTAAGTGGTATGGATAACATTAATTGGTATGGATATGAGAGATTGGGATTACATTAAGTGGTATGGTAAGGACGGATTGGGGTAACATTAAGTGATATGGATAACATTAAGTGATATGGATAACATTAAGTGGTTCGAATATGAGAGATTGGGATAACATTAAGTTGTATTGATAAAATTAAGTGGTATGGATATGAGAGATTGGGATAACATTAAGTGTTATGTTTTTGAGAGATTGGGGTAACATTAGGTGGCATGGATTTGAGAGATTAGGATAACATTATGTGGCATTGATTTGAGAGATTAGTTTAACATGAAGTGTTATGGATTTGAGAGATTGGGGTAACATTAAGTGTTGTGGATTTGAGAGATTGGGGTAACATTAAGTGTTGTGGATTTGAGAGATTGGGGTAACATTAAGTGTTGTGGATTTGAGAGATTGGGGTAACATTAAGTGTTGTTGATTTGAGGGATTAAGATAACACTAAGTGTTGTGTATTTGAGAGATTGGGGTAACATTAAGTGTTGTGGATTTTAGAGATTGGGATTACATTAAGTGTTGTGGATTTGAGAGATTAGGATGACATGAAGTGTTATGGGTTTGAGAGATTGGGGTTACATGAAGTGTTATGGATTTGAGGGATTAAGATAACACTAAGTGGTATGGATTTGAGGGATTAGGGTAACATGAAGTGTTATGGATTTGAGGGATTAAGATAACACTAAGTGATATGGATTTGAGAGATTGGGGTAACATGAAGTGTTATGGATTTGAGGGATTAAAATAACACTAAGTGGTATGGATTTGAGAGATTAGGATAACATGAAGTGTTATGGATTTGAGGGATTAAGATAACACTAAGTGGTATGGATTTGAGAGATTGGGGTAACATTAAGTGTGATGGATTTAAGAGATTAGGATAAAATTAAGTGTTATGGATTTGAGGGATTAAACTTACACTAAGTGGTATGGATTTGAGAGATTGGGGTAACATGAAGTGTTATGGATTTGAGGGATTAAGATAACACTAAGTGGCATGGATTTAAGAGATTGGGTTAAAATTAAGTGTTATGTATTTGAGAGATTAGGATAACATTAAGTGTTATGGATTTGAGAGATTAGGATAACATGGGGTGTTATGGATTTGAGGGAATAAGATAACACTAAGTGGTATGGATTTGAGAGATTAGGATAACATTACGTGTTATGGATTATAGGGATTGGGATAACATTAAGTGTTATGGATTTGAGAGATAAGGATAACATTACGTGTTATGGATTTGAGAGATTAGGATAACATTAAGTGTAATGGATTTGAGAGATAAGGATAACATTAAGTGTTATGGATTTAAAAGATTAGGATAACATTAAGTGATGTGGATTTGAGAGATTAGAGTAACATTAAGTGTTATGGATTTGACAGATTAGGATAACATTAAGTGTTATGGATTTGAAAGATTAGGATAACATTAAGTGGTGTGGATTTGAGAGATTAGGATAACATTAAGTGTTATGGATTTGGGAGATTAGGATAACATTAAGTGGTATGGATTTGAGAGATAAGGTAGTGTTTTTTCCAGGAGGACAAAGGGGCATGTCGCAGTAAATTTAAAGAGGGCATTTTAACGCGCGGTTAATGCAAAAAAGGGCAGATATACACGTGGTGCCTTTTAACTATAAAAGTACTGTTATAGATAATTACTTATCAATGATAACGGCTATGGGTATACTTGTATAGGTTATTTTTACTAATAAATTATACACTGTTATAGATTAAATCTACTCAATTAATATAGTTGCTTAGACAATGAAGTCTCTCGAGTAAATCAGTCGGAGCGTCAAACACAATCATGGACGCTGATTTTGCGGACACGTTAGGTCATTAGGCAATAAAGATGTTATCAATAAGGGCGCGTGGCGAGTTTTGCCTTTAAAAAGGGCAGAGTGGCGAGCGGGGATAGCAGCGTTGTGAATCGCCACGCTAAAAGGGCCTGGGAAAAACACTAGATAAGGATAACATTACGTGTTATGGATTTGAGAGATTAGGATAACATTAAGTGGTATGGATTTGAGAGATTAGGATAACATGACGTGTTATGGATTTGAGGGATTAAGATAACACTAAGTGGTATGGATTTGAGAGATTAGGATAACATTTTGTGGTATGGATTTGAGAGATTATGATAACATTAAGTGTTATGGATATGAGAGATTATGATAACATTAAGTGGTATGGATTTGAGAGATTATGATAACATTAAGTGGTATGGATATGAGAGATTAGGATAACATTTTGTGGTATGGATTTGGGAGATTAGGATAACATTAAGTGGTTTGGATTTGATAGATAAGGATAGATAAGGATAACATTATTTGTTATGGATTTGATAGATTGGGGTAACATTAAGTGTTATGGATTTGAGAGATTAGGATAACATGAAGTGGTATGGATATGAGAGATTGGGATAACATGAAGTGTTATGGATTTAAGGGATTAAGATAACACTAAGTGGTATGGATTTGAGAGATTAGGATAACATTAAGTGTTATGGATTTGAGAGATTGGGGTAACATTAAGTGTTATGGATTTGAGAGATTGGGGTAACCTTAAGTGTTATGGATTTGAGGGATTAAGATAACACTAAGTGGTATGGATTTTAGAGATCATGATAACATTAAGTGGTATGGATATGAGAGATTATGATAACATTAAGTGGTATGGATATGAGACATAAGGATAACATTTCGTGTTATGGATTTGAGAGATTGGGGTAACATTAAGTGGAGTGGATTTGAGAGATTAGGATAACATAAAGTGTTATGGATTTGAAAAATTAGGATAACATGAAGTGTTGTGGATTTGAGGGATTGGGGTAACATAAAGTGGTTTGGGTATGAGAGATTGGGATAACACTAAGTGGTATGGATATGATTGATTTTGATAACACTAAGTGGTATGGATATGAGAGATTTGGATAACATTAAGTGGTATGGATATGAGACATTGGGATAACCTTAAATTGTATGGATATGAGAGATTTCGATAACATTAGGTGGTATTGAAATCATTAAGTGGTATGGAATATGAGAGATTGGGATAGTATTAAATGGTATGGATATGAGAGATTGGGATAACATTAAGTGCAATCGATATGAGAGATTGGGATAACATTAAGTGCTAAGGATATGAGAGATTGGGATAACATTAAGTTGTATTGATAACATTAAGTGGTATGGATATGAGAGATTGGGATAATATTAAGTGCAAGTGATATGAGAAATTTGGATAACATTAAGCGTTATGGATATGAAAGATTGGGACAACATTAAGTGGTATGGATATGAAAGATTGGGATAACATTTAGTGGTTTGGATATGAAAGATGGGATAACATTAAGTGGTATGGATATTAGGAATTGGGATAAGTTTGATTTACTCATGTCTAACATGGATGTTATTATTACAAGCTGATTTAAACAGGCTCACCAGGTAAATGTTTTGTTCTATTGAAATTGTAATGATTTGTAAATTAACATAATTTTTTTTGGCTATAACAAGGATATACTTAATTCTTATACAATTTTAAACTGACATTGTGAACATTTTCAGCCAAATCAAAACTCGGAAATCCAATACTCATAACAGAGGTGAAGAAGGGAAGCACATCATATAGGTCTGTATACAATTTAATGAAAATCTACTGAATAAAATGCCGGTATAAATTATTGAATCCCTTTTTTGAAGATATTAAGGGTAAAATTATTGTCTTCTCGAATACATGGAGGGTATATTGCTCTGCAAATGCCTATCAGTCAGGCAGACAGATGTAGTCCATAGACTTCATTTTTTGCTTGATAACTTGAGAACGTTTCAACCTTCCATATTCTGAATTTGTAGGCTGGTTATTTGGAAGGAAAGGAAGATCTAAGGTCTATCGATTTTTATGTTGGTTTCTTGGTATAAAGGTTAAGGTCACAGGATCTCGTTTTACATCAAATTAAAATAGGTACTCATTTTTTTTTGCACTATTTTGGGAATGGTGTCGGGGCTCATGATATGGGAAAAATTGTGTTATTTTGACTAAAATTGGGACAAAAAACAACAAATACTTTAACATAGGGGATAAAAGTGTTTTCAATATTATATTCACTAAGATTGAACTTCTTGAGCTGAATAAGAAAATTAACTAAACGCTGCAATTTACATTTAATATATTTTATTATTTTGGAAACCTTCTATTGAGAAATTAAGGCAGTCATTTAATAAAAATATATCCGTGTTGAGCTTGGGAATGGGGCCAATTTTGCCCCAAATTTGCCCCAAATAAACCCACTATTCTTTTCAAGTGCTGTTATTTCTTTTAAGAACATCCTTAAAGCAGATCTCCATTGTAATAAAACACTATCTGCTAATAGATCTAATTCCCTGATTATTTACAAAAACCTATTCCAGCCATTTTCATGAGCAATATGGGGATTTTTATTTCTTATGGGGATTTTTATTTCTTGCTGATGTTTACATGTGGGTGAAACCCTTTGAAATTTATTATAAAATAAATGGAATGGGGATACATTTTATTCGAACTTCTCTTGTTTCCCTATAATGTAATAGAAATGTTTTTGTCTTTGAAAATTGTGTAATATTAAGTCATGACATAGTAATAGTGATTGATCATATGAGCCTGGTTCTGGGAAAACTGGGCTTAATGCATGTGCATATAGTATCATCCCAGATAAGCCTGTGTAGAGAAGGCACAGGCTAATCAGGGACAACAGTTTCCACTTTTATAGAATTTCGTGTTAATAGTTAGTCTCTTCTAAACAAAAATCCAGTTAAAGTGGAAAGTGTTGTACCTGATATGAAGGTGTGAACTGAACAGGCCATTCTGGGACGATACTTTGCGCAAATACATTGAGCCCAGTTTTCCCTGAACAAGACTCATATCATATTGCTGATAAAATTCACTAACAGATGTGGCTTGGTATATAATATTGCTGTTAATATTGACTGACAGATGTGGCTCGTTTATAATATTGCTGTTAATATTGACTGACAGATGTGGCTCGGNCATGTTATTTGTGGGTTCTGGTTAGATGATTTATTTAGAGAGTTATGGACCTTTGAAAAATTTCGTATTATTTTGCCAAAGTTATGCCCCTCAAGACGTTTCCTTTGATCTGAATATATAGTGCAATATTGTGACAAAAAAAAAAATTGGGGAGCATCACCCGTCTCCGACAGTTTCTTGTTGTGGAAGGTATGCATTTCATTTCTTTACAGGTATATCAAGACATTCACAAAGGCATTGAAGTGACAATGATGGTGTACATAATCATCACAGCGGGTAGGTTGCTGGCCTCAAATATGGTGTCAATAATCTGCTGGTTGTCAGTGGTTATCTCTTTATTAAATAAAATTGATCCATAAATGGAAAGAAATAATTAAGTCTACCTTAAAAAATACATATACATAAACACAAGATAATTTAAGCTGTTTGGTTCTATGAACGCTATTGAATTGAATTTAATTAAACAGTATTAAGCAAATCTTATTATAGCATTTTTTATTTACAATGATTTAATGGCACAAATATGTGCGACTGCACATGCTAATCTGAGACGACACTTTTCATACATTCATTAAGCCCAGTTTTCCCATAACGCTCATATTTTCAGGTGCCCTTGCCCTGCTAGTGTGGCTATTCCTGATGTATGAGCTCATCTTCGTCTACAGGAACTTTGATCAGGGCTTGAAAGAGCGAGGTAAGATACCATGGCTAGAGCCCAGTTTTCTCAGAACACGGCACATATGTATAGAACATCATGTCTATCAGTCCATTTGCTTGCTCTACTTTTAGGGAATATGGAATGAACCAAAAGAAAATGTTTTAAACTGTTAAACAATGTTTGCCATATTCTTGGAAAATGTGTGCATGCTTAGCCTTGTCATATACTTATAAGTGTGACAGATTGATGTACCGGTATAAAAGCCGTTCACTAAATGGCCCATATACCCCATAAAAACACCACGACTTTGAGAGTTCTAGTTAAAGGGACTCTAGTTAAATGTCTACATACTTATGTGCGTCCAAAAACTAGGCTATACGGTGAAATCTTAGGAAAATCTTGTTGTCCCTGAAGAGCCTAGATTTATGACTTCTTGATGAACTCTTGGTAAGAATGTTCATCTTGACAATATCTAGTCCTAGTTAGTCCTAGTTCAAATCTGGGCCACATGCATGCAAATACTAGGTCATTAGTTCTGAATCGTGTGGGAAACAATTTAATGTGACTTAATTGTACCAACTTCCAATTCTTTGCAGAATATCAATTATTTTCTTTAATAAATCGAATATTCAAAGCAGAACTTTTTTCTTTTTTTTTGCCGTTTTGTGTGAATATCCATCCCTAATTTATACCTTTAAATGAAATTGTTCACATAAGTTCTTATACACATGATGTCAAAGACGCTTTAAAAAATGCATGCCTCCCGTTAAAAAGTATATATAAATACATGTAAAGCAGTAATAAAATGATTGTATCATATAAAATCAAGTGTATTGGTTATTGATTATCTAACTTGTTGCATGTTCTATATAATATTCTTTGAGCTATGTACCTATTAAGTGCATTCATTTTTTTTTTTTTTTTTTTTAATATTCTTTACTTGAGCCTCACTCTGGGAAAACGGGGCTTAATCCATGTACGTCAATTGTAGTCCAAGATTTGCCTGAGTAGTCCGCACTGGATAACCAGTAACAACTCTTTCTGTTCTTATGAATTTTTTTGTTTATATGTAGTCTCTTCTAAATGAAAATTCAGTTTATTCGGAAAGTGTTGTCCCTGATTAGTTTGCTCGGACTGCACAGGCTAATCTAGGAAGACACTTTACGCACATACATTTAACCCTTTTTTCCCAGAACACGGCTCATATGGCCTTAACTTGTTTTTCTTGTTTTTAGGCAAGACGAACTTGAGGGGGATACATTGAGAATCGTGGCTTTTATCAACAGTGAAGTGCAAAGAACTTAGCAGTAATTAGTACTGTCACAATGCTGGGTGACTATTGTTAAACTGGCATCTTATACTTCAAGTGACAAGAAGATTAAGTATTTTGAAAGTTATCAATTTTTAGGAGATGATATGTGTTCTTTTTGCGCTGTAAAATGATCTAATTACGAAATTATTTTGCCAAAACATCATTGCCTATTGTGACTCTGGGTAGCAACAAAAATCTAAAATTATACCGCGATTGGCTGCAAATAGCAAGCCTTTCTGTCTATGAAAAATGACATTAAACTGGGCAATGATTTCATTTTATCATGTTACTATATGGCATAATACCCATTTTGCACGATGGGGCTTGATTACAATGGTTCAAACCTAAGTCATTAGAGAGCCAAATTTAACAATATATCACGCGACCCTTTGCGCTTCATGACATTGTTGCTTATTTTAATTGCAACGTTTATGATTTATGTTAATTACAAATGCTATTCATTGAGATAGATGATTATCCATTTACAACACAATATATGTTAAAGTGTATTTATTTTTTTATCCATAATGGTTATTTTGTTTGTTTTAATACTTTACTTTCCTTTTGAAATCAGTGACAATATTATTGAAAATTGTCATTTTGCTGTGAACACGTCCCTTGAAAACATTATTTATCATTGTGTTAAAGAATGTTTGTTATTGATATTGAGTATACAGTGCATGTAGCGAACAGTATAACACAATTATTTTATGAGCATAATATTGAAACAATGTATACATCTGATGAAATGCATGATAATATGAAAAGCATGTTACAAATCGATTATAAAGTGTGGTTACAAACATTCAAGGTGAAACTAATTAAGAGACCATAATTGTGTAAATTTAAACAATCAGGTGGAGGTTATTAAATTAAGGCTGATTTGTCACAGATGATGATACAGATGAGCAGCAGGAAAAAAAACGGGCTTAATGCATGTTTGTAAATTACCGCCCCAGATTAGCCTGTGCAGTCCAAAAAACATGTTTCAAAATGGCTTTATGATACATATCAGTATAATCCTCAAAAGTTGGACAGATTTTCCAGTTTTTTTTTAATCATTCAAAGTAGGAGGTATCTGTCATACAGTCGACTGAAGAAGTCAGTTTTAATAGTCCACTTTTAATGTTCATATATAATTTTGTTTGAGTATTTTCATACCCAGATAGGTTATTTAAACAATTTTAGCCTTCATTATTTTGCTGAGCACAAATCAATACAGTGCATTCTTTTCCTGTTAACCAAGTTGTGTTAATTCAAGATTGAATGGATTGCAGATTAAGTTGTAAACAATTTTATTGTATACGTACATGTGCATGTTTTATATTTTACTGTTGTTATTTGTTTTTGTTATAAAAATGTTATAATTTTCTGTGTCAGGAGTAACAGTATGTTTTACACATTAGCTTTCATGTGTGTAGAGGCAGGTAATTTTTATGAATTAATGTTATGATGTCAATTTTATTTATGCTAAATACATATAAATTGAATTAATAACTGTAAGTAATTAAATTATAGTGTTAATATNTTTCTTTGATTTTTTTTCAAAGAATACTATCAGAATAGCAAACAGTTTGGATCCTGATGAGACGCCACGTTCTGTGGCGTCTCATCAGGATCCAAACTGTTTGCAAAGACCTTTAAAATACGGTTCCAGCGCTCAAAGGGTTAATGCATGTTTGTAAAGTACCGCTCCAGATAAGCCTGTGCAGTCCAAAAAACATGTTTCAAAATGGCTTTATGATACATATCAGTATAATCCTCAAAAGTTGGACAGATTTTCCATTTTTTTTTAATCATTCAAAGTAGGAGGTATCTGTCATACAGCCGACTGAAGAAGTCAGTTTTAATAGTCCACTTTTAATGTTCATATATAATTTTGTTTGAGTATTTTCATACCCAGATAGGTTATTTAAACAATTTTGGCCTTCATTATTTTGCTGAGCACAAATCAATACAGTGCATTCTTTTCCTGTTCATTCAAGATTGAATGGATTGCAGATTAAGTTGTAAACAATTTTATTGTATACGTACATGTGCATGTTTTATATTTTACTGTTGTTATTTGTTTTTGTTATAAAAATGTTATAATTTTCTGTGTCAGGAGTAACAGTATGTTTTACACATTAGCTTTCATGTGTGTAGAGGCAGGTAATTTTTATGAATTAATGTTATGATGTCAATTTTATTTATGCTAAATACATATAAATTGAATTAATAACTGTAAGTAATTAAATTATAGTGTTAATTTAACAGTTTATACAATATTTATTCTTAATACATAATCACTTATCAATGTAAATTTTGCCAGAATGTGTGTGTGTCTTTTATATCTATGCTTCACATATTATCTGTGTGGTTCTGCAAATTGTAGGTAATAATCAAAGTACATATTAATGTATTGTTTTATTTTTTAACATTGTTTATATGCTGTTAATGTTATATATTACAATTGTGACACATATAATATGCTATATATAAAAAGTATAGATTACTTTTAATTATGCTCCCTTTGAAGCAGATGGGGTATATTGTTTTGCTGGATGTCGGTAGGTCAGTCAGTCTGTCAGTAGACCAGTTTGTTTCGGATCAATAACTTGTGAACGGATTGACCGATTGACTTGATATTTCATATGTGCATTGGCCTTGGACAGTAGATGACCCCTATTGAAATTGGGGTCACTAGGTCAAAGGTCAAGGTCACTGTCACACTAAGTGTGAAAAAAGTTTCCGATCAATAACTCGTCAACGAATTGACCGATAAGCTTGATACTTCACATGCGCATTGGCCTTGGACAGTAGATGACCCCTATTGAAAAAAGAGGTCACTAGGTCAAAGGTCAAGGTCACTTTGACAATAAGTGTGACAATCGTTTACGATCAATAACTTGTCAACAATTTGACCCATTGGCTTGATATTTCACATGTGCATTGGACTTTGACAGTAAATGACCCCTATTTAAATTGGGGTCACTAGTTAAAGATTAAGTGTTAAATTGCTTTCCGTTCAATATGTAAGAAAAGGTCAGTTTTGTTTGAAAAAATCCTGTGTAAAGGCCCAATGTATACGTCTCCGACCACAGAACTGTTGTTATCAAATACCAGTAGTTATGGTTTGTACAAAAAATATTAGAATATACTGTTATCGATTTTTATGGTTCTTCAGTTAATTGAATGTTTAAAAGATGAATATTGCTCTTGTTCATCAGTTGTGATAAATTCTATATATTCTATAAAAAAGCTATTAGTAACATTTACTTAAAGTAATTTCACCCACATAAATATGTCGCTCAATATTTTACAAATTATAACAAGTTACACTGGAACTTAAATAAAATTGTTATCAATATTGTTACTTTGAACAAACCATGTTAACTTACACAGTTTAAAAACATGTTTACAGGATTTACCAACAAAGGTACACTGACAGTGTGTGAACCAGTATCCTAGCTGTGAGAATGCAATAGAAATGTGCCATAGCAAATTTTATGTTGCTTATTAAATAGGCATTCTCTGTGTTCAAATTATAATGAAAGTAAGATTGTGTTGTCAGTGGTCTTTTGAGCATTGCAATCTTCACTGTGACTGCCTTGTCAAACGAGATCTACAACAACCATTTCTTTAACATTTACATTTGCTTGTTTGTTAATATAAGCTTTTATACTTTTGTATGTTTGATACCGGTTATGTACAAATTCATCTTTCCAATTATGGGTGTGTAATCATCGAATGTTGAAATCATTGACTATTTGACCGGCTTCGTGCCATGATGGGTCTTATGCCGTATGTATCCACCGTAGCTCCAGACCAGCCTACACATTTGCACAGTCTAACCCTTTGCATGCTGGGAAATTTGTCGTCTGCTAAAATGTTGTCTGCTAAATTTCTAACATTAGCATTTGCTTCGATTATTTTTCAAAGAATACTATCAGAATAGCAAACAGTTTGGATCCTGATGAGACGCCACGTTTTGTGGCGTCTCATCTGGATCCAAACTGTTTGCAAAGGCCTTCAAAATCCGGTTTCAGCACTCAAAGGGCTAATCAGGAACTACCCTGTCTAATTAGTGGACAGGGTAGGGAATGCCCATGCTGGTTTGGAGCTACTCTGGCTGCATAGACCCATTTTTGCATGACACAGGTGATTTCTTATACAAACAATTGGTCACAGTTTTTATATAAATATATGTGCATATTATTAATTGAGAACAATTATTGTTCACCACAAACAAGAACTGTTAAGATTAGAAGTGCATAGCTGTAAGATGCACTTATTATTCTAATGTTAACCTATAGTTTTATCATAATTTATCAATTGCTTATCACTAAACCAAAGCTGCCTGCCATATTTATGTATTCCACTGTTATGTTTGTGTGTTGAGTTAAAAAAAATGTTTCTGTTCTAAAAGTATGCATGTATTGTTAAATGTTTAAAGTGAATGCTTGAAATATAATTTTATTAAAATAACCATATTAAAAGAGTCTATTGTTTTTGCTTGGTCATTTTTATTTTAAGTTCACCTGAGCACAAAGGTGTTCCAGTAGAGTTGACTCTCATAAATTAATGTAAGGTTTAGGTTTACAAAACAAAACGTATATGTTTTTAAAATATTTTCAATTATTAAAAGTTTGTAAACAATTATGTGCCTAGACATTAAGTGTTTTCTTCAATTGAGCATATCAGTAAACAATTTAGAGAAACTTATTTAGAAAAAAATTGAATCATGCTATACAAAATAAATCAATTACATTGTATTTAAATAAATTTACAAAAAAGAAACATGACTGCCAAGGTCTGTCAACTGTCACCTAAGAATTGTATGGCTGTATTAAAAAAAAGACGTATACGGTATTGAAAATATCCCAGAGGTGTTCCATGATGACCCCTTGCCATATTTATTCAGATCTAAATACAATGACGGCCAGGAGAGTATTTTTTGGAACATGGCTTTTGTGGATTCTTTGATAGATGATTTTATAGGGTTCCAATTATTTGGATATGCTCAATTTAAACCTATTTATTTTAGTTTGCTTGCATCAAAAGCCTTAGGCTCACTGAAACGCTTTTTAGTCCGTTTCCTAGGTGGAACCAGTTGTTGGTATCTTAAGATGATATCTAAAGAATGCTCACACAGTGGACATTAAATATATGACCTCCTGGTCACTAGGCGGGCACCATATCCACTATGCCATAGTGACCTGTGACCTGGATACGCTTTAAACATGGTTTTCAGTAGTCCCTTCTGAACATGCTTTAAATGTTTTACAAACCATAATTCTCCATCAATCGCAGGCGAGCTACCAGGGTCATTATGCCACCTTGTTATGTTTTTATCACCAGATCTCTCGACATGTCTCGAAGCCTTCTGTTAATTACATTTATGCCAGTGCACCTGGATTCTCTCCCCATAACAAAGTTGAATATCTGGATTAATAAAAGATAAGGAAGACATGTGAAGTTCTTGAGACAGTTGAATAATAATGGAAATAGTTGATATGACTGTAAGAAAGTTTTAAATTTATTTATTTGATTTGTTATTTATTGTGTGTTGAAAGCCACAGCTCATTGAGTCTCATTCAAGGCCAATTTCCTGTGAAGAACCTTGCATGTGATGTCTTAATTATACTTGAAACACATAGTAGGAATCCACATCACAAGCTAATTTACAGTCAGTCAACCAGTTTAGAATCTCCCGGCAAATTACGTTAATTCTTTTGACCACAATAATTTCTTTCAGGATTTAGTGTCAATGTGAGAAGATGCAAAAATAAAGCGTACAATTTATTTTGTATGATAGCAGGTAAGGCCAGACGGCATATGCAGTTTTTTGTCATAAATAGCCAATTAAAGTTCACCCTTCGGAAAATTATAAAAAAAAAAAATCAACTTACAGAATTAGTATTTCAAAACATTGTCATGGCATTTGTTTTCAAAAAGCAAAAACTTATTTGAAAATAATAAAGCCTTCTATATCCATATGCACATTTCAAAACATAACTCATTCAATCAGTTCCGGTTTACTTTTTGCCGCATTTATCCCCCCCTGTAAGCATAACACAAAAGCTTTCTTGCTAAAACTTTGTAAATTTATTCCTTTACCTAATGTATACCTTAGACACTTATCATTTTGTTTTTATTGGGGCATTATGGAAAATTAAATACAAATTAATCGGAATTGCTGATTATCCGGAACTGGTTGACAAACTGTAGTTGAAGGTTCACATTGTCATTTCTTTATTAAAATGTTTGGTTTAATATAGAAGGTATTTTTTTCAATTGGTGCGCATCTTTAATAATAAAAAACTGGGGAGAACCACACAGATCCCATGTCACAGTAAATTTCAGACCAATTGAAGATTTGACCACGATATCCGTTTCGTCATGTGAATATACCCGGATTTTTTATTAACCGTTTTGTCTCAATAAACGCATGACAGGTTCGAAGTGGAGAAGTTGATGCAAGTTCATTATTTACAAGGTAATCAGATAAATGAAAATATTGATATAATACAGTTCTTTAAAAAAAAAAAAAGTTATACCAGTCTATCTTATTTTTTTTAAATGTATATGTCGGGCATGCAAAAGATTTCAAATGACATATGTTTTCGCGACACTATTTAGCTAGGTCTAGGTCACATTCACAATGTATTATCCTTATGTAATTAAATGTTAAAACTTCTGAAGTAAAAAATAACTTAAACATTTAACACGTTCTAAAAGAGCATTCTGAGCTGAATGAATTTTAGAAATAAATAAGGTGTGTCATGAGTAGTCCAAATAATAAGACGTAAGCTAGTCGATGTATATCGACCTCATATTTATAGGAGTATGTCATGAGTTATGTTGACACAAATCATCCAAGTCAGGGGTTTCGGTGCCGATCACCATTTTTGCATAATGCGACCAATAGACTGATCCTGGAATTTTCACTAGATTAGAAAACCCCACTTATCAGCACAGTACAAACAATGCTGGTCAATTATATCAACTAATCATAGCTTAATTTAAATAACAACGTTTGATATGGTGTTAGTGGGGACAGTGTCTAGTGGTAGGATGCTGGTCTAGGGATCGAAAGGTCCCTGGTTCGAATCCCGCTCTGGGTACTGGATTTTTCTGAGCAAAAAATTAATCCCACGCTTGCTCCTCTCCACCCAGATGTATAAATGGGTACCTGTGAGGGAAATAAGCCAATGTGCCGTGGCTTCAAACTGCGCCCAATGTAAACGGACGACTTATATCCCAGTGATCAGGGATAAATGTCAAAGTCAATTGAAAATTTATAGTAATCAGACTATAAACACATGCCTTTACATTTCATTGCCTTTGAGTGGGTTTTTCCAAAAGGTCGCTTTTCTGGGATACATATATTGTTGAAGGTGGTAACCATTTATTTCAAAGTGGTTAATTTCATTATTGACACCATAATTGCTACGTTAGCGTTACCAATCACCAAAATCGCATTTGGCTATTACAATTCCTGGTTAGCAATCAAAAATGAGATTTTCATGAAATTTGCGATTTAAAAAATGGACCGTCTGATTTTCAAACGCACTCTCTAAATTCCTGTTTTCAGCCGTATAAATCGCCAGGAACATCGAAAGGAATACACAGATAACACCCTTACCGGTACATGACTGGAGCATATTAAGTCACCACATTGTGTACCAACAAGACCCAAAGGGCATTGTTTGTTATCAGATCACTAATTAGCCTTTTGTTGCAGACGATAGTAACATGCTGTGACAGATAATCTCTGAGGTCACGCTTGGGTAGGCACAATAACACTGATTGAAACTAAAATCAGCACTATTAATTTGTTTAACTTCTGAATTCTTTGGTTATCATTTTGTTTGCAATATGTAATTTTTTTATTCAAACTTCCAATTTTTATTTGAAAATTAATCATCTTTTTTTAATGCCAATATGTGGTTTATTTTTATTCCGAAACGAAACAGCATGGTTACTAAAACGTATTTGTGTTTGGATTTGATTCTGACCTTTAAAACACTGTCTGTCCTCAATCATGATGAATTTTAACATGAAAAGGGGCAGATAGTTGTTATTTCAACAAATAAAGATCTTGGTTGGAAGGAGGATTCATCACTCTGCAAGTAAAGTTTAATTTTGATATTGTCATATATTTTCGCGACCCAACCAAACTGTCAAGAATGTTAGAATTAATTAATGAGTTGAAATAAAGTGTTGTAAAATTGATATGTGCTATTATTAACAATAACAATTTTACATTTTAATCTCCAGAATGGTGTTTATGCTACTTCATGGTGACATGGATGTTTGTTTAGACTTGACATGTGTCAATATAGATTATTGTAACAAATAATAATACTGTGGACAAACATTGGCTCACAAGTTATTTCAAGCAACGAATTTTAGTGGTGACAACTTTTTGATCCAGTGTCACCCCTGGTACCTGAAAGATTTACATGCATTTCAATGATGATATGTGATGAAATAACCCCCCCCTCCCCCATCGGAAAGAAAGCTAGCCCAAATCAGTTATGAAATTGGCTACAAAGTTTTTTACCTTAGCACCAATGTAGTAATTGTAATATGTTTTTGGCCTGTCTGTCATTATGTCCGTCTCTCCAAAACTTTAACCAATATTAAAGTTTTGTCATAACTTTTGCAATATTGAAGATAGCAACTTCATATTTGGCATGCATGTGTATCTCATGGAGCTGCACATTTTGAGTGGTGAAAGGTCAAGGTCATCCTTCAATGTCAAAGGTAAAAAAAAATAAAAAAATCAAAGCGGCACATTAGGGGGCATTGTGTTTCTGACAAACACATCTCTTGTTTTTCACTCAAAATCGAAAATCGGGGCCGGTATCCGGCCCCATTCCCAATGTAAAAAAGTATATATTTTTCCCAAGTGGGACCTAAAAATTTCCAATTGAAGGTTTAAAAAAAAAATCTTTACAATTTCTTTATCTCCCATCCAGCTCTATCAATTGAATCTTAATAAAAATAAAATTGAAAACTCTTTTATTCTCGATTTTTAAGCATTTGTTAACAAAACAGCAACAACACTAATTTCCCAGTTTTAGTCAAAATGCCACGATTGTTCCCAATCCAAATGGACCTGGCCCCATTCCCAAATTGTTGAAAAAAAACAATGCTGTTTGACAAGAAAACTTGTTTTATTCATAACTGGAGAATATTAAGTCACCACATTGCGTACAAACAAGCCCCAAGGGCATTGTTAGTTATTAGATCACTAATTTACCAGAATGACACCCTGTGAAAGATTATCTTGGAGGTCACAACATACATTTCACGCTTGGTTAGGCACAAACACACTTGATTAAAATGTGGTCAAGATAGAGTGTCATTAACCGAAAACAGTAAATCAAGATGTTTTTTTTTTTATAGCATTGCACATATCAATTATTTAGTATATACTGTAACCCCAATTTATTAAGTGTAAGTATGTCATGTTCAATTAATATAGACGTGAGGTTAAATGTTGTATTATTTTATCACATGCCATACCCTGTTTCCCATGTAATATAACCATTACATATATTTTTATATTACACATGTGAAATATACTCTTTAAGCGTTTTCTTTGGCTTAGTTTTCGTTTATTGACCAATCGCATTTTGTTATTTTGCTGAAATGACGTTGCAACGTCAAATGACGTCACGAAATGTAAACAACATTCGGGATTTATCATTATGTTTGCGTAAATATTTATTTAATTTGCTCATTTAAAAGCATGTGATAAAAAAAGATCTGACACTCGTTGTCATATCATACCATATTTTATTAAACTCGTCCAGGAAATTCGCAAGTAAGCTCGCCAAAGACTCGCTTATTAACAAAATTCCTGAACTAATTTAATAAAACATGGTATGATATTACAACTCATGCCAGATCCTATATATAACAGGGTTTCCATACAAAAAATATCAAAGAATCCACCATGCGTAATTATTTGGACTAGGTCAACCCACAACGTGTCAATGGTATTCCTGGTGTTGCATGTGATGTGTTTTTTTAGTTCTACTCTTCTGCTGGTGTCCTGCTGATTCAGGACATGTTCAAGATTGCCGTGTCCAGTGCACCAAGAGTTGCCAGAGGCTGCAGATCTCATCATGGTCTCACCTGTCAAAGTTTGGCAACCACAACAAATACAATATCAGGTACATAATTAATTGATTGACCGTGTTAACTACTATGTCTATGTAAACTAATGATAGTAATATTGGAAATTGTTTAAGGCCTGTGTGGAAATATCACAATTATTCACCTTTCTGGATGTTTGTTAATTTCTGTTGTATTAAATGTATAAAAAAATATGCATTTCTTGGTTGTTAAAATTAATTTATTTGGATAGAACAAAAATTTCTGACTTGTACAGTCTCAAATATGAGACAACAAAGCATAAAATACTATGAAGTTTTTTAACTTGACTGGAAACATTTGCTAGTCCAGTAGTAAAATGTCCTATGTTGGGCACAGAGTTTCCACATTGTTGGGCAATTATACCTTGGTAGAAGGTTCAGGATTTCAAAATGACAAAGAACTGGTTAGCTGTAATCTGTTCACATTTTCACAGTTACATTGATGACAATTGCTTACTAAATTAATTGGAAAGAAACTAAAAAACAATTAAGGATGATTTTGTGTAATTGTTATGCTCAATATAATATTATGAACTTGTCTTCATCGCTATGATTTTGTCTTAATTTGTCACTGTTTACTTGTTATGAAGAGCCAGAAAGTTCATACTCAATTGGTAAAACCTCCAGCATATATGTGAAATCACTTATTGATAATTTTACTTCCAGATCCACTTAGATGCTCACTGACACACAGTGATTCGGTTCACTTAACACAGTATCTTCAGTCCAGATTCAGTAAGTAATCATGCCAGTTTTTAGTGTGACTGTTCACCGAATATTCTTATTACTCACCAAATGTCTGCGTCCGTGTCGGCATTATGCTTAGGTTAAGGAAAACATGCAACCTCTCCATATCACTGCTTCTTCTTCAGCTATTCAATTGAAACTTCACACATGTGTTCTGGGTTATTGTGTGTGGTCACTGACAAATTTCCATCACTCTGGCCTGCAATTTTGTAGAGTAATTTGCTTGTTTGGACTGACATTCTTCATGGATTGGAGGCATGAAATTGTTCAATAAAAAGAGAGCCTGGCTGATGGACTTCTGGGGCCTGGTTTGACACTGACACTGACTGGCTATCATTAACAATTCGAGCTTTCTTAAAGCCATACTAAGGCAACAGCTAGGTATCCATGAGACCAATGGAAAGTTTATACTGAAATCGCCTGTTTGATCAAATACATTGTTTTATTTAACCTGTTTTAATCTTGCAAGATACTCTTGGCTACACATGAGTAATACATTTTATTTGTTCACTTGCCAGTTATGCAATTTGGGAACAAATTTGAGACGACTTTCATTAGTTTTTTTTGGGGGGGGGGTTTGACGACAATTATGAATTTGTTTATTTTTCCTTGATTAGGAAAGTACAGTTAACAGGTTCTTTATAAAGAAGGAAAAAGAGCGCTGGTGTCTGTGACACATTTCTAGTTTCTTAACTTTTTTTCTAGAAAAGTGTTACAAAATAAGCATTTGTGTAAGCAGATTCTTTGCAACAGTACAGTTTTACTTTTATATGCAGAATCAGAAGGACCACGTGATGTTGGATATGAACCCCTGTGCTGGAACTGCGGTAAATCGGGACACCTATCCTCGAACTGCCCCTCAGGAATTATCTGTATTCGGTATGCAGTACTTGTGTAGATTACACGTGTTATTGTTTTTTGGTGTATGGGAGTATAATATTTATTAAAGTATGTGTAGTCCTTATGGTTAGAGCATGGCTTGTTAAAGACCCATATTACTAGCTCAAAGGTCAAGGTCATACTTGAGGGCAAAAGTAAAATTTGGGCATACATGTAATACAGAATTTTAGGACTGTCACTTCACCATTCACCATGAATTTGAGAAATAATTTATCACCGATTTTTCACCATGTTGGGATGGTGTGGCTCATGCTAAGTCCATGTCTTAATCTCAAGGTCAAGGTCACACTTAGATGTTAAAGGTCAAATTTTGGCATAATACAGCTTGTCTGGACTGCAACTTGATCATCATGCAATTTAAAATAAACTTAACACAGATAGTTATAACGTACAGATAAATTGTTGCATGTTAGTTCTGTTGCCCTTGTTCAAATATCAAGGTCACACTTATGGGGTCAAAAGTCAAATGTGTGCATAATACAAAATGTCCAGACTGTAACTAATCATTTATCATTCAGTGTTCAAATAACTTACCAATAATATTTGCCATGTAGACAAGGCTTGTTGCATGTAAGACCCATGACTCTTGCTTTAAGATTAAGGTCACTCCCACAGGTCAAAGGGAAAATTTGAGAATAATACACCTGGTTTGGACTGTACCTTTGTCATTTTTTGTAAATTTTACTATAACTTGTCAAAAAATCTTCACTGTCTAGAGCCAACATGTCAAGGGCAAGACCTGTATGTTTAAGGTCAAGGTCAATGCTCAAAATATGTGCATAAAACAGCTTTTGAAGACTGTAACTTCAGCATTCAAATGCAATTTTGAAATACCATGCCTTATATGTTAACATTCAGAGCACATGTTTGACATTTCCCTTGTTTCCCAAGCTTAAAGTTCAAGGTCACAATCATTTTTGGCTTCACTTTTAAGAAAAGACAAGCTATTCTCAACCAATGGGAAAGACGAACAAATCTTGTCGGACACGAGGTCCGATAACTTTTAAAATTTGTCGGACCTCGCCAGATTTTATCGGACCTCGTTTTTCTTTACCAAAGAATAGAAAATACCTTTTGTAGAGTTTATTTTTATTATTATGACGTATAATTTTGACGTTCACAATGTTTAACAATTCTAAATATAATAAAATAACAACTTAATGAAAACCCGTTCTATGAAGACATTTGGAAAAACTTGATCTAAAGTAAAGGAAGTCAAGATGGCGACGTTTTTTTTTTGTCGGACACGAGGTCCGACAATTTGGGAAATATTATCGGACCTCGTTAAATTTTATCGGATTTGTCCGAGGTCCGATGTCTTTCCCATTGGTTGCTATTCTACATGCCCTGGAGTTAAGGGTATCATGTTTAGACGTTTAAACGGTCGCGTTTCGTGTTTTGCTCAAAAACGTTTACAAAAACAGTAAACGACAGTCAATATCAATATAATAAATATTTGGGTGCAAATAACGTAGCCGTCTAGCCGTACGAAGTATATCGATGAAGAACTGCGAAATCGGCGTACTTGCGGTAAATCCGGGCACTACCGAATGCGGCAGTAATTTATTTCTGATTGGTAAGCGGATGATAGTGGACATGAACGGAAACTAACGGAAAATCTTCGCTACTTTCCGAAAATCTTACAACATGGCAACGAAACAGTGCATATCTGCAATCTTGAAATATTTTAAGTGATTGATTAGCAAAGTAAAGCACTGCGGCAGCATGTTGAAAGCAATATTTTAACCAAATTTTATATTGATTACATTTTTGCTAGTTAACTGGTTTTATATTTTCTGCAGTCAAACGATATGCACATTGTATTGCATGCGCAAAATACATACATTTTTTTTCGGAGTGTCGTTTTCGGATACAGTATTTTTCGTCGATTTTACATTATTTTCGACGTTTTTTACATTGTTTTTATAGAATGACGAATACACATACGGTGAAACGGATGGTCTGGTTTATAATATTTAATGGTTTTAATATGACGTCATTGCGCGAATGGAATATGCACTGATACTTCCGAAAATAATTACTACTTTTAGTTTGGAAATGTGGTGGTACTGATGCTTTTAAAACGGCCATAGGGATACCGTTTAAACGGTAACGTTTCGTTTATTTCATTTCGTTTAAACGTTTAAAAAAATCTGTAAACGTGATACCCTTACCTGGAGTCGGTTGATTTTTTCTGTAAGCCAGTTCTCAGAAATGGCTTGAGGGATTTCATTCAAACTGAAAACATGTATTCCCCACATTT
Source organism: Dreissena rostriformis (assembly GCA_007657795.1). Taxonomy (NCBI): domain Eukaryota; kingdom Metazoa; phylum Mollusca; class Bivalvia; order Myida; family Dreissenidae; genus Dreissena; species Dreissena rostriformis. The sequence goes on along the minus strand of VMBQ01002481.1, from coordinate 21,004 downwards.
AAATGACCACACATGCCAAGTTTTGTATTTCTTGTTTTCCGATTTGTCAATTTTGGTCATTATGTACTTAGAAATTTACATTTGCAAATAATAATTAAATGAAACATTCGTTAATAAACTTGTCAGGGCTGTTTATGATTCTAAAGATCAATAGCAAAAAATAGTAACAGCAAAAAAACAAGGAATCACAGATAAGCACATTCTATTTTTATGCCCCCCTTCAAAGAAGAGGGGGAATATTGTTTTGCTGGATGAAGGTCGGTCAGTCTGTCGGTCGGTCTGTGTGTCTGTTAGTAGACCAGTTTTTTGCCCATCAATAACTTGTGAACGGATTGACCGATTAGCTTGATACTTCACATGTGCACTGGCCTTGGACACTTAATGATCCTTATTGAAATTGGGGTCACTATGTCAAAGGTCAAGGTCACTCACTGTCGTAATAAGTGTGAAAATCGTTTCTGATCAATAACTTGTCAACAAATCGACCGATTGGCTTGATACTTCACATGTGAGTTGGCCTTGGACAGTAGATGACCCCTATTGAAATTGGGGTCACTATGTCAAAGGTCAAGGTCACAATAAATGTGAAAATCAAGGCCCTGTTTTTGGGGCGAATGTCTCCGACCGCGGAACTCTTGTTCACACCTGGATTTGCATCAAACGATAGATTATCGCACTTAAACTGTCAAATGCCCCAGTATGGTTTAGCCTCTTATCAATTATAATTGAGCAATAATTCATTCAGCTCAATGCGCGCTGCCATTTTTGAATTTCAAGAAAACACTTGAGAAAAAAATGAAAGACAGGAGTCAAAACTCAACCGCCTGATATTGGATTCTGCGTTATAACAGAGCGCTTTATATTTGCTTTACAGTGTATATACAGTGTATATGTCGGATCCACCATAGTAACCCCATTGATTCTCTCTTCAAATTTAAACTTTTTTATCTGAATTCCTTAACCAATATGCATTAATACTTTCATTAATTATTCCAGATGTGGTGAGAAGGGACACATGGCAAAAGAGTGCACAAATTCAGATCGATTGAAAGTGAGATGTAGAAGGTAGAGTATTGCATTCAGTACTTTTTTAAATAAAAATAAGTGTTATTATTTAAGTATATGGGTCATTAATTTATAATCATGTTATAAATATATAAAAAAAAAAAAAACAACATTAAAAAATTATAGTAAATATAATGCAGTTATTACATAATGATTGAGTCAATTAAAACTGTAAACCTATAAACCTATTATTCTGGGGTTGTTCATTGTTGACAGTCTGGTAAGACTCATGACATAATACTCATGACCAATAATTTAAATTGAATTTGAAGAAGCTGGGGTATATTGCTTTGCATCTGTGTGTCCCTAGGTGGGTGGGTAGGTTGGTCTGTAGACCATTCATTCCTGCATGATATCTACAGAACACCTTCATATGATTGTTGCTTGGTAGGAAAGGAAGAAGCCTATTAATTTTGTGGTCAGTAGGTCATGGTCACAGGTGCTTTGAAAACACGGCTGAATGCATGCGCGGAAAGTGTTGTCCCAGATTAGCCTGTTCCGCTTTTATGGTATTTTTCATTTAAAGGTAGTCTCTTCGTAGCAAAATCCACTTATGTTGGAAAGTGTTGTCACTGAATAGCACTAAACATTACATTTCTAATTAAAGAATGAAATTGACTGAACTTTGACAACTCTTAATACAGAACTGAATATCGGGAATGTGAAAAGGGTCTATTAATGTCATTTGGTTTGTTTAAAATTCATGCAATTGTCCTCATCTTAGATTTTAAAGAGACAGTGTTCTATTGCGATTAACAAAATATTGATGGTAAGAAAAATATGTTTAATCCTCTGATGTGGCTTCATGGTTCCAGCTACAATGTATTGTGTAAAACATTCAGGCCGCATTCTGTGAAAAGGGGGTTTAATGCATGTGCATAAAGTGTTGTCTCAAATTAGCCTGTGCACAGGCTATTCAGGGATGACACTTTCCGCTTTAAGGATATTTTTGGTTTAATGAAAGTCTTCTTATCAAAAATCCAGTTTAGACGGAAAGTATTGTCCCTGATAAGCGGACACTTTACACCATCCATTAAACCCGATTTTCACAGAGCAAAGCTCATTTGCTTTCTGATGTGCAAGGTCAAAGGTAAAAAAAAAAATCAAAACGGCGCAGTAGGGGGCATTGTGTTTCTGATAAACACATCTCTTGTTTTTTTAAATAATGTCTCTTCTTAGTGAAAATCCAGTTTAGGCGGAAAGTGTCGTCTCGGATTAGCCTGTGCGGACTGCACAGGCTAATCTGGGACGGCACTTTTCGCACATGCATTATGCCCAGTTTTCTCAGAACATGACACATTTGTCTGTATTACTTGAATTGCTTTGTTGCAGATGTGGTGGAACAGGACATATAGCCAGTGAATGCACACAACTGAAAAAGTGCTTCATGTAAGTATTGTCTCAAGCACAAAAGCAGAATAATGTGTCTTGTTCTGAGAAAACTGGGCATAATGCTTGTGCGTAAATTGTCAATCCAGATTTGCCTGTGCAGTCCGCACAGGCTTATCAGGGACGACAATTTCCACTTTTATGGAATTTTTCCTTTAAATGATATCTCTTCTTAGCGAAAATTCAGTTTAGGCGGAAAGTGTCGTTCCGGATTAGCCTGTGCCGACTGCACAGGCTTATCTGGGACGACACTTTACGCACATGTATTTTGCCCAGTTTTCTCAGAACGCGACTCTAATAACTGTATTGTTGATGTGAACACATTATGATATTGTCAGGTAAGTAAAACATTATTACCCATTTTTGTTCCAATTTGTTTTTAGCGCAAACATGCTTTTGGGATCATCTTTTGTCTGTCGTTCATCATCTGTCATCCGTCCTCAACATTTACCTTGTGAACACTCTAGAGGCCACATTTATTGCCCAATCTCCTTGAAACTTGGTCAGAACAAAATATGGGCCCAGTTTGAAAATGGGTCAGATGGGGTCAAAAACAAGGTAACTAGGTCTAATTCAAGAAAAAGTCAGTGAACACTGTAAAGGTCTTTGATGTTTAATCTCCATGAAATTTTCTCAGAACGTTTGTTGTAATGATACCTCTGCTAAGTTTGAAACACTTGTCCGCCAGGAGTTTTCCGTATATGGCTATAGTGAATTCCTGTGAACATTATTGTTTAAAATGTTTTATCCAATCTTCATTAAAACTGTCCAGAACCTTTGTTCTAATGTTATCTCTGCGGAGTTCAAAATTGTTGTGGTCCATTGAAAAACAGGGCTGTCAGGGGATGGGCAGTTTACCTTATATGGCTTTAGTTAAACATTGTTAACACTCTTGAAGTCACATTTTAGGCCAATTGGGAAAATGGTTATGTTCCATTATAAAACATGGTTGCGGGGAAGTTTTCCTTACATGGCTATTATGAAACCTTGTGAACTCTTCAGGATTCACATTTTGTGACCAATCTTCACAAATCTTGCTAAGAACATTGTTCTAATGATATGTCAGCCGTATTTGAAAATGGTTACGGTCCGTTAAAAAACATGTCCGCCAGGAGGCAGGGCAGTTTTCCTTATATGTAAATAGTGAATCCCTGAAAACAAGTTTTTGCCCAATCAGCATGACACTTTATCAAAGCATTAGTAATAATGATATCTCACCCGCGTCCCGAAACGGTCCCAGGTAAGAAGCAAGGTCAGAAGACACATTTATTAAACGTACATCACAAAAGCTGCTTGGATTTGTTTACTTCCTTCGGTTCAAAGGCAAGCGACCTAGAGCTTTTGGACCTCTTGTATTACGAAAAGGCCTAATTAGTTTTCTACCATTGTAATTGGAGGGGACTATAGGTTAACCCCGTGTACGTGCATTGGCCTGTCTGTCGGAATATGAATCCTGTGACAGACAGAACTTAAAGCCACACACCTTGAAATGAAAGTAAATTTAAGTATAAATAAGGAACATATTTTATCTATGCCAATTTGAATATATCTGGTGGTAACAAGGTAGAAATCCGTCTTTTTTGCGCTTTAAAACTTAAAAATAATCGCGTTTGTTGAAATGGACGTTTACGTCTAGAATCCTACTTTCGGTTTTAAAAGCGGTACCGTTTGAAAAACAATAAATTACTTGCTAACAAGGCTATAGATTTAATTTTAGCTATGCCAATTAGAATATATCTGGTGGTTACAAGGTAGAAATCCATCTTTTTTTGCGCTTTAAAACTTAAAAATAATCGCGTGTGTCGAAATGGACGTATACGCATAGAAATCCTACTTTCAGTTTTAAAATTTAAAAAAGTAATAAATTACTTGCTAACTAGGCTAAGATTTAATTTTATCTATGCCAATAAGAATATATCTGGTGGTTACAAGGTAGAAATCCGTCTTTTTGGCGCTTTAAAACTTTAAAATAATCGCGTTTGTCGAAATGGACTTATACGTGTAGAAATCCTACTTTCAGTTTTAAAATTTAAAAAAATAATAAATTACTTGCTAACTAGGCTATAGATTTAATGACAATTTTTGACACTTTCAATTTGCATCTATATGTATTGATTAACATGTATTTCATTTCAAGGTGTGTGGCTTTAAGCTTAATTGATGCAATTAGGTATGTGGATTGAAAGACATGTGGTTTCAAAATACACATGTATTTTAATCAAAAACTAAAATCTGGAGCCTGTGTTAACTTTTAAAAGTACTAAAGCTATGTTGATAAAACTTGGTAAGTTGATAGAAGTGAACTTGTTTTTGGGGGATATGCAGGTTATTTCAGGAAGTTATTTGACGGGGAAAAAATTGTGCTTGCTATGATTTCAGAAATGAGTGAAACTTAAATCTATTCTTCAACAACTTAAGCAACATTGATGGCAACAACTTAAGCAACATTGATGCAAGTAGATATGTGGATAGAGGGCCATGTGGGGAATATGCAGAGTATTTCAGTTAAATCAGACCAAATTTGAGACTGCTATTTTTACAGAAATAATTTAAAACTCAAGTCTGCTTCCTGACATAACCAACAAGAGATCTGTTTGTCAGAAACACAATGCCCCCTACTGCACCGCTTTGAAATAAAATGTCCATGTTTTGACTTAAAGTTCCATATTTTGACCTTAACGTTCCATATTTTGACCTTAAAGTTTTGGGACAGAATGACAGACAGACAGGCCAAAAACAATATACCCCCTCTTCTTTAAAGAAGGGGGCATAAAAAGTACAGCTAGGTTAATTAAACTTGTGGAGATCCTGTTCTGACTTCGACAACATTAACACAGTAGGGAACTGCTGTTTTGTCGATGACAAAGCTCTCATATTTTGAAGTTGTTGTTAGTAAAAATATAATAAAAAAGCAGCAAGTGAAGCATTAAAACACCTTTTAGCCTAGAGTTAGTTGCTTACTGGTAGCTTAAAATGGTAAGATACCATTTTAAATGCTTACAAGTTCTGTTCATAGTACTAATTAACTAATTTGCTTTCTCAATAATTAGTGCACCTTAATAAGCCATCTGCAATTTATATATTCTATTTGCAGTTGTGGAAGTACAGATCACATGGCTAAGAATTGCTCAACAAGTAAGTAACAATACAGATCACGTGGCTAAGAATTGCTCAACAAGTAACAATATTTTTATACACTCACTAAAATGTTGAGGTTGAGCATGTTTTTTTGAGTCACTATGCCGTTCAGTCTGTATAAAATGTTAGTTTGTGGATTGTAACTTCTTCCAAATTTGTCAAGTTTTTAATTTAAAACTACAAATATGGAATTACCATGAAGTGTAAGTNAAATAATTTCTATTTTGTATGGCGGTTGACAATTAGTTATACATTATGTGTATTTGTCTTTTTATTGTGTATTTCAGAAAGAGGTGAAGTGAGATAGAAGTTCAAATGGACCAAAGGGAACATTGTGCGATAGTTACCTTCAAAGAAAGTGTATCATCCTGAACACTTTTGATTTGTAGGCTCCGGTGACTCAAGGCTTACTTTACACTTGAGCCTCACTCTGGGAAAATGGGGTTTAACCCTTTGCATGCTGGGAAATTTGTTGTCTGCTAAAATGTTGTCTGCTAAATTTCTAAAATTAACATTTTCTTTGATTTTTTTTCAAAGAATACTATCAGAATAGCAAACAGTTTGGATCCTGATGAGACGCCACGTTCTGTGGCGTCTCATCTGGATCCAAACTGTTTGCAATGGCCTTCAAAATCCGGTTCCAGCGCTCAAAGGGTTAATGCATGTGGGTAAAGTGTTGTCCTAGATTAGCTTGTGCAGTCCACACAGGCTAACCAGGGATGATACTTTCCTCATAAACTGGATTTTCGCTAAGAAGAGCCTTCCTTTAAATGGAAAATACCATAAAGGTGGCAAGTGTCCCTGATTAGCCTGTGGACTGCACAGGCTAATCTGGGATGACTCTTAATGCATTAAGCCCAATTTATCAGAATGCGGCTCACTTCATGACAACCTGTTGTTGCTTGTATGTGCAAGACACAGACATTAATTGCTACGGAAGATATTTTAATCTCGGTTACAATTTAGTTTTATCAATCCTCTTAAAAGAGCCAACATGAATATCATTTGGACATACAATTACATTTTTCTGTAAATTTGGTAAACATTTTTATTCAAGGGTGAGCGCAGCATGTGACGTTTATTTAGACAATGATTTAGGCAATTATATATTTTATTAAAGATGTTTGTCAGTTAAAAGCAACATTTTATTGAATAATTTTTATAATATTGAAGACTTTTTGTAGATAATGTGAATTAAAAATGTTTTATTATAATAGTCTCATAGTTGGTGACGAATGGTTTCAGACAGTGCTTCCAGTAAAAGTGTTTTTAGACTAACATAGATAATTAAAGCCCTGTTGTATGAAAACTGGACTTAATGCATGATTGTAAAGTGTCATCCCAGATTAGCCTGTGTAGTCCACACAAGCTACCGGTAATCGGGGACGACACTTTCGGTCTAGACTGGATTTTCTTTTGGAAGAACTTCCTTTAAACAAAAAAATTCTATAAAAGCGGAAAGTGTCGTCCCTATGAGCCATATGTATGGCTTGGTATTGATAAAAGCCCAAGAAATCCGACTCTGAAACCTGTATGCATGTATGTGCACTTCTTAAGTGTATAATAAATAATTATCCTCAGGACACTTTGCGGGATCCGGAAAATTGGTTGTAGTTGTTAAATCTTTGTGAATAAAAGATGCACAAAATACCTATTGATATGGGTACTATACTGATGTTCAATTATCATTAAGTTCCTGAATTTTGTAGGCGCAATACAAATACCACATTGGACGTGTATAGAAATATATTTTTTGGCATTTCTATTTTTTTTTCACTATCCATGTTGATTGTATCATTGCTTCTATGTAAATAATATTTACAGTATTTAAAACATAGGAATATATATTATTTAAATAAATTTCATTATTTTGGCGAATTAATTTACGTTTGATATACCCCTTCTATTATTTATCTAGGCTATTAAAAAAGCAATAAACGTCACCTCGTTGAGACAGAGTGTTGTTTTTAGTTCAAAGATAGTGTCACATATACAGGTCCAAGCGAGCGATTATATAGCTTGTTAAATGTGCATTTTAGAGCGCCAATGTAATGATATAGAGGCATGTCGGCAAAGTGACGAGTCCGTTTTCAAGAATGCTTTTCGTATTTTGTAATTATAAGAAAAGAAGTATGACCTTGTTCAAGTATCAAGAACATTCACAATTTTTTCTCAATTCAGAGTTTCTTCTCGGCCCAGCACTGTGAATGTCTGTCTGCAAACGAACGATCTCAAGTCTCAGCTTTAGCCAGACTCGCATCTTCTTGCTCAAACTGGGTCGAGTTAAACTCCAAGACATTTGTGAACACGAAGTTGAGCACAATAATTATACTCTTCTCAAAAACACAAAATTAAGTCCGTTAGAGATACAAGGCCATTGAGACCTGAACATTACCCACAGGTTCTTTTTACAGGGTGAAGCATGTTTTTTTAACTAGGACTTCTTTGAGCTATGGACACGGTTCTAACTTGTAACAAGTCATTGTCAAATGGTGTATATTTGTAACAAGATACAGTGATGGAACTGGTTACAGTATGAACAAGTTGTCTGCTGCCCATACCAGTTTTGACCTCAATCTTGTGTCATTTTTCAGGCATAATTTGTCACAACCCCAATTTTTTAAATGTACAGCGATTGTAAGTACACATGTCAATCACGGATGAAGTTGGTTTTATTAATTGCTAGCTATTATAACTTATTACTCCTGTTTTTTTTTAGCTCTACTGGCCGAAGAGCTTATGTCATGGCGTGGGGGAAAGCTTATGTCATGGCGTGGTTTCTGTCGTCCGTCCGTCCGACTTTTCTTGTTTCCGCGATAAACTACACAGTTTTCATCCGATTCTTTTCAAACTTGTTCAGTGTCTTTATATTAATGAGGACTCGAACCCTATTTAAAATGGGTTACATCAGACCGTCCGTTAGACTTTTTCTTATTTCCGCGATAAGCTCCAGTTTTCATCCGATTCTTTTCAAACTTGTTCAGTGTCTTTATATTAATGAGGACTCGAACCCTATTGAAAATGGGTAACATCAGACCGTCCGTCCGTGCGTGCGTCCGTGCCTGCGTTATACTTTTTCTTGTTTACGCGATTAACTCCAGTTTTCATCCGATTCTTTTCAAACTTGTCCAGTGTCTTTATATTAATGAGGACTCGAACCCTATTGAAAATAGGTTACATCAGAGTAAAAAGTCAAGAATTATCTCCCCTTGAATTTGTATTGGTCCGAGGCATTTAGCTAGGTTGTTTAATTAGTTGCAATTATTAATTTAAAATTAAATAAAATATAAGCCATTTGATAATTCATTTGACAAGGATAAAAGGATTTGTGTTTTCAGTATTCCCTTGCATGTTGACTGCAATCCAATCAATCAACCAGCCATTCAATCACTCATAAAAGTATTCCCTTCTAATGAACAATTATTAATGAAGGCCTCGATAACGAAGTCCTCATAAATACAAGTAGTTCCTTACACATTGATAAACAAACCACCCAATCAGAAAAGCCCATTTAAAATAATAATGAAGTCCTTACAAGCTAATGCATGTTTGTTTGTTTGCAGTTTTCCAAACAATCATATGCTCATACTAAGCAACACAGTGATCAAGAAGTGAAATCTGATAATTTTAATTAATATGGCATAAATCATCGTAATTGAACTGATATTTTGAATTGATGAAAATGACAAACAATAATTGTTAAAACTGTTTCCCAATGTTGTTAAACATTCCAGCCAGTAGAGCGATTCAGGCCCTCGTGTTTCTAGTTTGCATTCTGCTGTTGTTGAAGCCTAAATTATGTTGGAAGACAATAAATGAACATCAATTACCAATGCTACTTTGATATGATACATTGTGCACTTTTTTATACCATTGTACAGGACAAGAAGATTCACAAAACATCCACCATCCATTTCATAAAATTATCTAGAGTGAATGTAAAACATCGTTTAAATGAAGTGTCCATATTGGACAGTCTTTAAAAACAAGATCATGTTCTTCTGCAGTTTTTATAAGAGCTAGTACAGTAAAAGGAATAAAAAAGGCTTGTGTTCACCAAAGTTTTTAGTCCGACTCAATCCAGTTAAGAATATGTGCATAGATGGGGTTTAAGATTGTAAGCTGACCAACAGTCTCAGTAAAGTTACAATGGCTGTTTGTAAAACATGCATGCCCCCCATATGGGCTATAAGTTGTNGCCCATTAAAGAATTTTAAGAGACATTTCTTATGTCACTGAAAAAAAACTAGGAGCTTTTTGCAAAAACTAGGAAAAAGTAGACTTTAAAAAATACTAGGAAAACTAGGAAAAACTAGGAACGCCTGTACATTGTGCACTTTTTTTTATACCATTGTACAGGACAAGATTCACAAAACATCCACCATCCATTTCATAAAATTATCTAGAGTGAATGTAAAACATTATGTTTTAATGAAGTTTCCATTAGTCCATATTGGACAGTCTTTAAAACAAGATCATGTTTTTCTGCAGTTTTTATACGGAGCGAGTACAGTAAAAGGAATTAAAAGGCTTGTGTTCACCAAAGTTTTTAGTCTGACTCGATCCAGTTAAGAATATGTGCATAGATGGGGTTTAAGATTGTAAGCTGACCAACAGTCTCAGTAAAGTGAACACTCAAATCTCATTTTCAGAAATCAGCTAATAAATTACTTTCACAATACTGTGCCATTATGCTTTCTTGGGTTTTTGTTTGCAGTTGGCCAGTTTTCTTGTAGGTGCACTTCAATACAAACAAGAGGCCCATGAGGGCCTGAATCGCTCTACTGGCTGGAATGTCAATGAAATGGAAAGTCATCATGCAAGGGAATACTGAAAACACAAATCCTTTCATCCTTGCCAAATGAATTATCAGATGGCTTATATTTTATTTAATTTTAAATTTATAATTGCAACCAATTAAACAACCTACTTAAATGCCTCGGACCAATACAAATTCAAGGGGCGATAATTCTGGACTTTTTACTCTGATGTAACCCATTTTCAATAGGGTTTGAGTCCTTATTAATATAAAGACACTGAACAAGTTTGAAAAGAATCGGATGAAAACTGTGGAGTTTATCGCGCAAAGAAGAAAAAGTCTAACGCACGCACGGACGGACGGACGGTCTAATGTAACCCATTTTCAATAGGGTTCGAGTCCTCATGAATATAAAGACACTGTACAAGTTTTAAAAGAATCGGATAAAAACTGTGGAGTTTATGGCGTAAACAAGAAAAAGTCTACACACGCACGGACGGACGGTCTAATGTAACCCATTTTCAATAGGGTTCGAGTCCTCATTAATATAAAGACACTGAACAAGTTTAAAAAGAATCGGATGAAAACTGTGGAGTTTATCGCGTAAACAAACAAAAGTCTAACGGACGCACACACGGACGGACGGACGGACGGTCTGATGTAACCCATTTTCAATAGGGTTCGAGTCCTCATTAATATAAAGACACTGAACAAGTTTGAAAAGAATCGGATGAAAACTGTGGAGTT
>VMBQ01002480.1:107764-127774 GCA_007657795.1 Dreissena rostriformis | reverse complement strand
GTTTAAATAAAAACATTATTCACCATTAACCGGTTGTCAACTAGACTCCCTAAACAATATTGGGCTGTCTCAGGTTATCTTACTGACGATCTGGGAAAATTCCGGAACGCTGCTGCAACCATATTTACCTTTCGCTTTCTGATTGTAATTACAAACCGAAACAAGCAATTTCTCTAAATTGATATTCCCCGCCAAATAAATTGTGTTTATTGATAGATGCAGATGGATTAACAAGGCAATAACTGTAAAATAGCAAAGTGTTTTGTTATCGTTTTATCCATAGTATTTACCCTAATTGATATCTATACAACTATGGCGTTTCATGTTGACATCTTGTATAGTATCTGAGATAAAGCCCTGAAAAGATACATCATACAATAACAACAAAGGGCAATAACTCTTATTTGAGAAAGTGTGGTGTTATGGTTCTTGAGCATGGCACTTCTCCGCATTGGTATCAATACACCCATGATGTTCCATGTTTTAATCTTGTATCGTATCTGACATATCGTCCTGACAAGTTACAGCATACAAAACAACAAAGGGCTATAACTCTTCTTTAAGAAAGTTAAGGGTTATGGTTCTTTGGCAAGGCACTTCTCCTCATGTATAGCTATACACCTATAAAGTTTCATGTTGAAATCTTATATAGTTTCTGAGATATAGCCCTAACAAGTTTGTGAGGGGCGGACGGACGGACGGACTGACGGATGGACGGACGCCAAAACTATATTCCTCCGGCAGGGGATAAACACGTCGGCATCCAAAGTTTTAAAATGTTCAAGCCGAATGTTAAACAAATCATCGGACAAGAGCTAGATATTACTGCTGTCATTCTGCATCTTGCAGGATCCGTTCAGGGAGGATAAAACATTAAATAACCTTTCAGAAGTTATCGATACACTAGCGACGGGTTCCAGAACATTCCGAACGGTTATCGATTTTTCAGAACATCCATAAACCGTCCCTGGTGAATCCTTCGCGTCCAAAAGTTTATAACTTTCAATTCAGATATGACACCAACATTTCCAGAAGGTTGCATTATGGTTACAAATCAGACACGCACTAGTACGAAATCGTCGCGAAGAGACACAGATTTTGCATCATGATTTTGCCAAATTCGCTACCGTGGAACGCTGGTACCAGACAGGTTTTAAAGACCTCAATCAGAAATAGGGTTGGTGTTTTCGTACTTTATTGTATATATAACTGAAGAAGGTTTTTACTACAAACGAGCGGAAAAGAAGGCGTTTTAATCCATGTGTAGATCAGGCAACAAATGCGCTCCTCTTTACTTCCCCTGATCATCCAGGTCTACACACCAACAGCATACTTAAAAGACGAAGAGATTGAACAGTTCTATGAATAATAAGAGCGCATCATAGTCAAGGTCTCCTAGAAAGACATCCTCATTGTCCAAGGCGACTGAAACGCCAAGGTTGGACCAAAGGCATACCAAGACTGGTCAGGGACAGTAGGTAGATTCGGCTTAGGAGATAACAACGACAGAGGTATGATACTTCTAGAGTTTACCAGAAGCCGCCAACTCACCCTGCCCAACAAGCTGCACCCACACAAACCGTCCAGAACAGCGACCTGGCATGCTCCAAACGGGCAAGTACACAACCAGATCGATTTCATACTGGCGCCGCAACGGTGCAAGTCCATAATCAACAAGGCAAACAAAAGAACGTTTCCTGACGCAGACATCGGCAGTGAACATGTCTAAGTGATCACCATCATCAAGCTGAAGTTAAAGAGCAAGCCCATCACGAAGAACCCTCGCGTTAGAAGTGACTTGGAGAAATTGACGGATCCAGTAATAGCAGAGGTATTTCAAGCACAGATAGGTGGAATGTTTGCAGCCCTTAACATATTTGACAATGACATCGACACCATAACCAACAACATCAAGGATGTCCTACTGTCTTCGGCCGAAGAAGTGCTTGGGAAAGAGAGAAAGAAAAACAAGCCATGGGTGACGACCGAAATCATGGACCTATGTGACAAAAGAAGAGAGCTGAGGAATGAGAAGTACACCAGCCTTTACTGTATGGCAAATTACCAGAAAGCGAACAAGGAGATAAGAAAAAAGGAAAGAGGCCACGGAGGAGTGGATTGAGGAACAGTGTACCATCATCGACAAAGAGATGGCCGCCGGAAGCATTAAGAAGGCCTACAACACCCTCAAGACCCTCACGAAGACCATTCAGCCCAAGGCCAGAGTTATATCAGACGCTGGCAAGAATCTCCTTACCGAGAGTGCCGCAGTCCTAAACAGGTGGACAAAAAACTGCAGTTACCTCTACAACTACCCGCATCAACAAGACTCAAGTCTCTTTCAGAACGATCCTAGACCAGAAGCGGACGACGAAAATCCGTCCATACTTAAGGCAGAGGTGGAGGAGACAGTGCGTAGTCTTAAGGCAGGAAAATCTCCGGGAATGTACAACGTTCCTTCAGAGTGTATTAAGCACGGAGGAGAGGCAACGACTGCTGCAATCACGGCGCTATGCCAAAAGATCTGGGAGGAAAAGAAGTGGCCCAATGAGTGGACCCATTCACTGGTCATACCCTGACCGAAAAAGGGCAATCTAAAATTTGTGCGAGAATTACCGCACCATTTGCCTCATCAGTCATCCCAGCAAAGTCATGCTACGCATTATCCTTAATCGATTAAAAAGTAAGGCCGAGGAATTGCTTGCCGAAGAGCAGGCTGGATTTAGCGCTGGGCGGAGCACAGTGGAATAGATTTTCAACTGCATAATCATCATTGAGAAGCACCTGCAACACTAACGTGAGCTTTTCCAAAAATTCGTGGACTTTAAGAACGCTTTCGACCGCGTGTGGAATGATGCTTATGACATGTTATGAGAGTACATGTATTCAACATTGACGAAGGGCTGGTGAAAGCCATTCAAGACATCTACGGAAACGCCAGCAGCGCAGTACTTCTGAACGGACAGCGGGGGCTTCTTAAGGACATCAGTGGGCATCCGTCAGGAATGTCTGATCTCTCCCGTCATGTTCAACCTTTTCCTTGAGAAGATAATGCAGGAGACTCTGCATAACCACCACACACTTATCTCCGTCGTTGGAAGACCCATCTCAAACTTGAGATTTGCTGATTGACCTGATGGGGCGCCAGCAGTGAACTCCAAGATCTTACAAACAGACGCTAAGAAAGAGCAGGAGCATACGGAATGGAGGTCAGCACGGAGAAGTCGAAGATCATGGTGAACAGCACAATCAACACACGTACAGACATCAGCATGAACAGCGAGAAGCTAGAAGAAGTGACCAGCTTCAAGTACTTGGGCGCAACCATGTCCAAGGGTGGCACCAGTACCGTTGAAGTCGGAATAAGAATTGACATTGTTACCGCAGCGATGGCAAGACTGAGCAGGTTGTGGACAAGCAGTTCCATCAGTTGCCCCCACCAAGTACAAGCTCTAAAAGTCCCTTGTAGTCTCCATCCTACTCGACGGCTGAGAGACCTGGACGCTTTACACGGAAAAAGATCCTAAGATACAGGCATTTGAACATAAATGTCTCTGAAAACTGCTCCGAATTTCCTACACGGAGCACACGACAAACGAGTACGTCCGTAAAATGACTGCAACACTTGTTGGTCCACAAGAGCCCCTACTTACGACCGTCTAACGACGAAAGCTGGCTTGGTTTTGACACGTAACCAGGCACGACTCTCTGTGCAAGACTGTTCTCCAGGGCACGCTAGAGGAGGGAGGTTGACGTCGAGGCCGTTAGAGGAAAAGCTTGATGAACAATGTTAAAGAGTGGACATCCTTCCCATGGATGAATTACTCTAAGCAGCACACGACAGAATTGACTTGAGGAGGATTTCTGTATCGTCGTCCCTCATTTCCCCCCAACGGCCAAACAAGTTAAGGGATTAATGATGATCATGATGATCAAACAAATATATGTCTCGATTTTAAACGCTCATATATGTATGGCGCCGAAAGGTAAATGGGGCGCCGCCTCCACCGTTCTTGATCCGTTACAAGCCAGCTAAAGGGCTGATTTTTGGCCGGCAGCTGGTTCAGTGTGCCTACTCAATGGCCCACATCTCTCCGGCTTGACCGGTACTTGGGGTACTGAGATGGGTTGCGTGGAAAGTGCCAACCCCCACCCACCCACTAATACACTACAATGGGCCAATCGAGGCATTCGAAATGTCGTCACGGATTCATCAAATGCGAATCTACAAGTTACCGGTATGCATTTAGGGTCCCGTGTAGGTGTGCCACTCGCGAATCCGTGATGAAAGTTCAAGTCTCAAACTTCATCTCATTCAGCATGTCGGCCATAATGTAAACAAAACGCACATTCGAATACTGCGCGAAAACCCTTCGAGATTTAGGAAACGCCAGGGTGGGCCCAGGTCGTCATGTCATTCCGCTCGTGTTGACACATTAGCCAGCGCCGTAGACCCAGGCGTTGTCGTTTTATTGCGGCTCTTATCTAAGCACCCTATAATATAATGCACTATCCCAAAAGTGCACATAAAAGAACCCATTTTACACTCATAACGTATCATCCAAGCCAGCTAAAAGGCTGATTTTTTGGCCTGCAGTTGGTTCAGTGTGCCTACTCAATGGCCCACATCACTCGAATCTCAAACTTCATCACATTCAACAAGTTGGCCATTATGTAGACAAACACGCACATTCGCATACTGCGCGAAAACCGTTCGAGATTTAGGGAACGCCAGGGTCTATCTTACGGAGGATTCCGGAGATAGTCGATGTAACAAGATTTTCACTGTACACTGATTTCAAAATTACATGAGTTTATTCGTTTAGTAATCAAACGACTATGGAGGCTATCGTGTTCGAATTTATTAGAAACGGTTAGTTAACAAATGTTTTATGAACATTAACAGAAGGGATGTGTTAAGTCATTATAAAAACAAACTTGCGATTTCAAGAATAAGTGTGCAATTGTAGATATATGAATGTGTTTTTTTTTACAGTTCCTTCACTGTAAATACTGTGGAAATATTGCCCGTACAAATGTAAATGTTAAACTACATTTATCGAAAAATAAATCGACCAGAACATGTTTTAATATATATTGTATGTTAGAATAAATCCATAAATAGATCTGACATGTTTAAAGCCTTCAATATGAAGAAAAGTTCACTTAGTACAGCACCAGAGAAAATATGTAATGAACATGAGGCGTTTACATGTCTCGGTTTACCAAATTCGAAAGCAACAAGTAGCACGTTTTGTACATGCCAGTGTATGGAAATGCCGGTTAGAGTTAGAATATGTGTTAGGATCCTATTAAATGTATTAGTATTATATTATTATTAATTGTGTCAACAAAATATAAGAAATTGTATCAATCAAATAAAACATACATTAAAGGGCGACTGACAGCCATATTGGATGTTAGTATTTTCACAATAGTTATGTTGTTTGTCTACACACAGAGAAATACTACATTATGAAGCTGTGACATTTTCACATGTTTTCTAAAAAACGACCGCATTTTGTTTAAAGCGTATTTAACAAAACATTTTTAGTTGGATATTCTCTAATGGTCTCTTGTTAACACCGATTTGTTTTTTAACATTTACCCCGCAGACTGCAGAAGGNGCATGTGATAAAAAAGATCTGACACTCGTCATATCATACCATATTTTATTAAACTCGTCTAGGAAATTCGTTAGTAAGCTCGCCAAAGGCTTGCTCACTAACAAAATTCCTGAACTTGTTTAATTAAATATGGTAAATCTGGTATGACCATTTACGCACATACATTTAGCCAGGTTTTCTCAGAACACGACACAATAGAGCGTAATACCTGCACACTTCAAACAATACTTCATAATGATGAGTGTTCTTCTTTACAAGAAAGATGTCAGGCGACTGTTCTATTCAAAATGAGGTGCGTTGAAGTGAATCTATAAGAAGTCTTAAGCGCATACTCAACTAAACAATACCATCATTGGTACTATGTACTTGATGACGTATTTATCTTTTAACTCATGAAAACCCTCTTGGGGGATTTTATAACTAGTAACTTCAATGTGTACACTTCTTATGGTAAAACATTGTGAATCATTTCTCACAAAATGCTATGTAACGTAGTTGTAATTGACTGATATGTATATGTTAGTTATATGCTATCATAATACATGATTCAGTAAAAGGCATTGTAGTCCAAAATGTATCAGCATTTTAGTTGCTTTTAAGTGTTTAACAATTAACTGCAATATACGGTATTGTAATAAATGCACATACAGAAAAAAACAGCGTTGTTAATAATTTACCAATTTCCATGTTACCTTTGTATTAATCAAATAACAACTAATATTAAGTACAACAGCTGAATGTCTTCAACGAGGGGGGCTTTTTAGAGGCTCACAACTTTAGTCACCGACATCACGGCTTACTAGATCTCAGTGACAGTATACGTCTAGTAAAGAAAATAATATTATGTTTTATCATATTTTTCTTGTCATAGACAGACGTTTTGCTAACTTTTTTAAAGTTAATTGGTATTTACAATGTTCAATTAAGGCCTATTTTTTGTTAATAAATGCATGGTCCTTTATGAAAGTTCTTAAAATAAATAGATATCGTGTAATAGATAGTTTCATAGTTTGTTTCTGTTTTATTTACCCTAAAAATACATTAGTTTGCCAACTGGTTAAACACAGTTGTGTAATTGCCTGTCTGTTAAGATTTAGCCCCTTTCCGTTGCAATATAGTTCTGTATGGCTGTACTATTTGTTTTTAACTAAGCTTCATCTTTTTAATCACATCTGGAGTTTGTGCGAATCCTGAATAAAAGTATTAGAGATTGTAAATCAATGTCATTTCCCTCATTGATGTTTTTGCCAAAATCACACCACTGTAGACAATTAACGTTAAATTACATTGATGTTTGTATTTTTCGTCGCCGTTTGATTGGCCTACGTTAAAAAGTTGAGCTTCATGTGACTGTAATATTAAATACATTTAAAGAGAGAACCACTGCAGTACCTTCAGCGCTTTGATTACTGTATACTACTAGTCGTTACTAAAAAGGCGATGGACTTCGCACAATGAAAGGAAGTAAACACATGCGGACGGTTCTAAAAAGCTGGATATTATTGTATGCGTTAAAATCAAACTAAAGTTATTTCAACGCGAATATTTGTTTAATGTTTTTCGTCTTATATTTTCGGAAAATATATTTGAAAGATTTAAATTAGAAACTGTATCAAACAAATAAGTTAAAATGGCAACTCCAGGACTTCGAGATTCAATCCGGTATGCGGGCGACTTTTTTGGTGAATTTTCTGTGACACAAGCATGTGAGCCTTGTATGAAAGGCAACATATCCAAAACAGCCAAGTTTTTCTGTGAAGATTGTAATGAATACCTGTGTGTTTCCTGCAAAAATCCACACATGGTATATAAGCCTGGAAAACATAACATTTTCGGATTTCGAGACAACGTGGAAATGAATGGTATGGACAGGTGTCTGGAGCACAACAAGAAGATCAAGTTTTACTGCCAGGATCATTCAAAACTGTGCTGCAATACCTGTGCTATCTTGCATAGGAAATGTGGCCAATTAGATGAAATAGACAGCGTAACTGAAGAACGCCTGGCAGACATTGATGATTTGAAACCATTATTGCTTAAACTTGAATCAGAAGTTGACTCTATCCTAGCTGACTGTAAGCAGTCGGATGATCAGTTGAACAAATCCGTGTCAAACGTGAGTAAAGATTTAGATTCAATGAAAATCCGTATTATAAAACTTTTTGAAGATGCACAGATTAACGTACTATCTGAAGCAAACGATTTCAGGTCTGAACAAATCAACAGAAGGCACGCAGTCTGTAAAAAGGTTAAGGAAGATCTAAATCAAATATTGCAAATGTGCCCTGCTGTTGTAGAACACGGAACGCCACAGCAAAATTATATAATTTTGAAACGTATTGGGGAGAAAAATACCATTATCCAAGCTGAACAAGTAACACCTTATCTTTCGTTTTCTTGTTTAGGACAGCTATCACCGCTTCTAGAGATTGGAAAGGATTTAATAAAAATCCAAAATCAGACAGGTATTTTCAAGTATATGAATTATCGTTATAGCACTTACGATTCTAGCCATTACCTTTCAATTCTGAAATATGCACGTGAAGTAAATGAATTGGATATGCAATCATCATTTTGTTTATTAACAAAGAATTTTATCTGATTGACATCCTTAGTAAGAGAGTTAAATATTGAATCAATTTAGGCACACATATACTTTCTTATATTTTCGATGGACATATATTAAAGTGTGTGTGGACATTATGATATATTGTTAAATAACTTTAAATTATGCAGTTTTTAATATACGTTAACAGTTCGATCTTCGTGTTTTCAAGGAATAGTTAATATATACAATATTAGGGTCATCACAAAGTGTGTATACTTATTTTAAAGCGTTTGTTATTCCGAATGTCCCGAAATTCCTTGCAAATGTAATGGTTAATCTTTCGGATGTTTGAGAATACATAGTTTCGGTTGATAACAAAGACTGTTGCAGTTATTATAACTTCCCAATTACAATATTTACGATTAACATCATATTTCATGTAAAACAGACAAATATTCAAAATTTGTAAATCGTAAGATTAGGATTTTCCATAATAAGGGAATTACCTTTTATTATCAGTTTTGTGGATCTAAGTATTATCCCAAATTGATGAAAAAACCTTAATTTTTGTTTTACTGTCCAATCTCTGTATACACTCTTGATCAGCAGACTATTTATTGCATAAATCAATCTTTGTTTGATTGCGCGACATTTTGGACTACTTCCAATACAAACAGCGCCCATTTGCATTAAACATTAAAAAAAATGGCAACTGCCTGAGACAATTTTATCGTCAGCAGCATTTCTGTGGAACACTGAAATATGTACACTAGTGTTTCATTGTAATGGTGCTTTTAAATAGTCAACTAACCACTGAAGATTGGAATTGTACAGTTGTCAGTGCTCCTGCTACGATTTGAAAAGGCCCGGGTGCTAATTTGTCGAAAGGTTTCTTAAGCGCGCGCGTTCATAGTATCCCTGTGGCATATTTTCAATATAGCATGTTTTATATATGTATTTATTTCATATTACATGTTTATTCATTTTGAAAATGTAATGAAGTTATTGAAACTTCAAAATGTTCTGTATAATGATGTGATAAGATAAATTAAGATTATTATTAGTAGTAGTATTAGTATAAGTATAAGTATTAGTATTTGTATTAGTATTATTATTATAATTGGTATACCTTTTATTATTATTATAGCGGATACCAATCCCATAAGCTTATCCCAAACAAGGCTTATCACTCTTGAGCTGCTTGTGTCCGTTGATCTACACACGACTGGAGATGATAAGGAGGAACCTTTCCTCACTGGACTAGACTTCCTGCCGGACGGCAGACTGGCAGCCATTGATAACTTTAACTTCAAATGTATCATACTGAATGAGCGATTACAGAGATTAGGAACACCGTACAAGTTCAACACAACCCCACTTGGCGTAGTATGTGTGTCTCATGATGCACTGTGTGTAACGTGTGGTAAAGAAGTACGTCACCTGTCGGTGAGTACAGAAAATACGATCAGACTGACGAGGGAGTTCAAGACATCATATGCTTACTACTCTATAAGCTTCATGTCTCCATCTCACATGGTCGTGAGTACGTACGATGATCCCTGTCCGGCTAGAAGGATATCAGTGGACGGTGTGGAGTCTGGCTTTGACCACGTGGTGTTTCCTAAGAAGACTTACAACTGGGATGAGAGCAAGTGCACGTACGTTCAGTCTAAGAACACGTTGGTATTGACTGACCGGTTCGCGCACACGGTTTACATGTACGACACCGTGCGGGGCACGTCTAGAGCAGTCACTCATGCGAACCTACAGGAAATCCTTGGTGCCTGTGCCGGACCTGATGACACGGTGCTGGTGTGCAGTGGGAAAACGAACTCCATCGTGCACCTGACCGTTGAAGGTGAAATACTGGGTACCTACCCAGTGGATATGAATTGGCCGCGCATCATACGTGTTTCGAAGGATGGCACTAGGCTGGCTGTATCCGGCGGCGCTTTAGGCGCAATAAAACTTCAGTTGTATAAGATATCACCGGCAATGAGTTAGGTTACTAGTAAGATGTTATTTATGTTATCATGCGTTCTACACGTGTTGGTGGTGGTTTTAAACGATACAAAATACTTTTTTGATTAATTAATAATATCGCAATTCCCCTGTATAGGAATTGTGTTATTCCATTAAATTTGTGTCAATAAATATAAAAATAACTTTAAAAAATATGTATATAATATATTAGCATGTTATTAAGATGCTTGAATGCAGGCAACTCCATTGGACTGTTAGGAGATAAGATAAGGAAGTTATGAAGGCATCGACCAGATTTGTCTCAGCATGCTATGGAAAGCCTGAAAGAGAGGAAATGTATATTACAAGACACATCATATAGGCAACTAGGGTAGGCAAATCGGGTGAGGCTATGACATCGCTTGAAAGCTTGCCGCCAACCACGGAAGCATTCCATGAAAATGTGAAACGTGAACACATACAGGCGTGTATATGGAACCAAGCATTTGATGCAGACTCTCCAGATCTGAATCCATGTGATTACAGTTGGCGAAAGGGCGAGGCGTCAAACACCCTTTTACAAATTTCAGTAACATCATTTATTGCTTAAGTTCCACCAAATGTATTTAAAAAGATCAAATGTGGGCTCACAATTGGTATCCCATGTTCAACACTTCTGTGCTCATGTAATCAAGGGGGACTAACATGTTCTTTTTGGTGCTTGTCAAAAGGTTCAGGTTGACATAATACATTGTAACAATAAGAAGACAAATATGCCCGTTAAATTACTTACTTTTTCGATGAAAAAGGAAAGATGGAGACGTATAGTGTATTGTGTTATGTAATTGTTGGTATGAAAGACAAACCATGCGAACTGCACTAATATAAAATTAGANCAGTGGGTGTACCATACAGTCACAAGCTCCCAATGGGTGTACCATACAGTCACAAGCTCCCAATGGGTGTACCATACAGTCACAAGCTCCCAATGGGTGTACTGTACAGTCACAAGCTCCTAATTGGTGTACCATGCAGTCACAAGCTCCTTATGGGTGTACTATACAGTAACAAGCTCCTAATGGGTCTACCATACAGTCACAAGCTCCTAATGGGTGTACCATACAGTCACAAGCTACTTATGGGTGTACCATACAGTCACAAGCTCCCAATGGGTGTACTGTACAGTCACAAGCTCCTAATTGGTGTACCATGCAGTCAAAAGCTCCATATGGGTGTACCATACAGCCAAAAGCTCCCATTGGGTGTACCTGACAGTCACAAGGTCCAAATGGGTGTACCATACAGTCACAAGCTCCCAATGGGTATACCATACAGTCACAAGCTCCCAATTGGTCTACCATACAGTCACAAGCTCCTAATGGGTGTTCCGTTTAGTGACAAGCTTCCTTTGGGTGTACCATACAGTCACAAGCTCCCAATCGGTCTACCATACAGTCACAAGGTCCCAATCGGTCTACCATACAGTCACAAGCTCCTAATCGGTCTACCATACAGTCACAAGCTCCTAATCAGTCTACCATACAGTCACAAGCTCCCAATCGGTCTACCATATAGTCACAAGCTCCTAATCGGTGTACCATACAGTCAGCTCCTACTTATGGGTGTACCATACAGTCACAAGCTCCTACTTATGGGTGTACCATACAGTCACAAGCTACCAATTGGTCTACCATACAGTCACAAGATATTAATAGCTGTACCATAGAGCCGCAAGCTCCCAATAGGTGTACCATACACTCACAAGCTCCCAATGGTCGTAGCATACAGTCACAAGCTCCTAATGGGTGTACCATACAGTCACAAGCTCCCTATGAGAATACCATACAGTCACAAGCTCCCTATGAGAATACCATACAGTCACAAGCTCCCTATGAGAATACCATACTGTCACAAGCTCCCTATGAGAATACCATATAGTAACAAGCTCCCTATGAGAATACCATACAGTCACAAGCTCCCAGTGGGTGTACCATACAGCCACAAGCTTCTAATGGGTGTACCATACAGCCACAAGCTCCCAATGGGTGTAACATACAGTCAAAAGCTCCCAGTGGGTGTACCATACAGTCAAAAGCTCCAAGTGGGTGTACCATACAGTCACAAGCTCCCACTGGGTGTACCATACAGNTGTTTTTTACGATAACAATCCAAGATGGAGGAAACAACTGCAGTTGCAGTCGGCTTCGTCCGTATGCCACTGGCCCGACTGCAGAAACAGTCACGATTATAACGTTTGTTAGTTATTTAATACGTGTTGCATAGAGAACCAGAGAAAAACAAATTACATGATGCCTCACCTGTTCCAGTGTAGTCCTTTGAAGCGCAAAAACGAAACATTTACCATAACACTTTCACGTATTTTAAAAGAGTTTTCCCTATTACAATAACATAAAAGCTGATGGTTAACATTCCAAATTTGCCTTCAACATTCCTGTAAGAGTCTCGAACAATTTTGACTCGTCTCTGAACAAAACAATTTCCCACATCTTTAAAGTATTATCCATGTTTTAGTTGGAATCTATGAAAAGCCATTAAGATAAAGGGAAAAAGAAGGCAGATTCTAGTGCAAACGCTAGTGAACCAGTAAGTATCGCTTTATTTCTACACACTACAAACGTTGTTAGTTAACGATTTTGTGTACTTAAATGGGGTAAATTTGGTCTATCCACATAACTCTCAATGTTGTTAAAATACTTGTTATCAAAATGATGTGAAATAAGTCTTCATAATGTGCACGATAACCAGTCTTGTTCATTAAGTTTACAAACATTACTAGTAACACTGTTTGGCAATCGGTTCCTTGCCATTAATTAAGGACCGAATTGTAAAATTATGGTTTACACGTATTTTATTATATACCAAATATATGGAATAACACTTTTTAAAATAAGTACACAAACATTTAAGCATTTTAAAACAAATATTAAAAAAAAATGGAATGTGCTATATTGCTGGTTACTGATTGAAATCGTCATATAGGTGTGTTTTCTTGCAGATAAGCAGGATTAGTATTTTTGTTTAAAGCTTGGAAAGAAGGCAAAGCCAGCGACTGAAGAAAAAGTCACTTTTGTAAAAAATTGTTACATAATACGTACTTCATAGCCTGTATGAATGAAATTATTGGTCGATACCTTTTGTTTTGNAGCTTGGAAAGAAGGCAAAGCCAGCGACTGAAGAAAAAGTCACTTATGTTAAAAATTGTTAAATAATACGTACTTCATAGCCTGTATGAATGAAATAATTGGTCGATACCTTTTGTTTTGGAAACACACACTTTTCTTAAAGTTTCGAGCACATCTGTTAGGGGCATACAACGATGCCTCAACGTTTATAACGCTCGTCCAAACATTGCGCCCTTCCGATCATGTTCGGATGTACTTATCTATTTGTCAGGCATTAACAAAAACCCTTCCAAAAATTATCAATGTTTTATGTTATTTTATATTATTTAAACACTATTTAAAATTAGTATGCAAACATTTAATCAATTTAAAAGAAAAAGAAAAGACGGAATGTGATCTATATATTGCTACTGACTGCTTGAACTCGTCATATAACTGTGCTTTCTAACAGAAAAGCAGGATAAATATTTTTACTTTGCAGCGTGGAAAGAAGACAAAGCCAGCGACTGAAGAAACAGACTCTAATGTAAAGGTGGGTTAGATTACTTAAGTTATTTTACTTAAATTATTGGTGGATACTTGTTGATTTGGAAACACGCAATTTTATCAAAGATTAAAGCACATGAATGTGGTGTGAGGTGTAGTTGGCAAAGATCATATTACAGCATAACCTCCCAGTGAAACAGTTCTGTGGTATTAAAATGCAAATGATAAGTCACAATAGCGACATAGATTAACAAAATATTGGCCAAGGACATTTAAAACTCTCGGATTGGCAAATGCCATGAATTTAAAGACATACGTGAAACTGCAACCGATAATTAACTAATAACACTCTTAAAACAAAGACGAATTTAATCAAATCATGTACACGAATAACATCTTGCTTTGAAAAAAATAATATTGTAAAAATAGAAATACTTAAATTATAGAACGCCAAAACTCCCTTTTGTTGAGAGAAACTGATATGTTTGGTTACTTGGCATTACGTCGAGTCATGTTGGCGTTATGTTGAGTGAAGATGGAATCAGGTTGGGTTACACTGGCATAACGTGGAGTCAAAATAGGATAAGGTTGAGTAACGTTGGCTTTCCTTTGAGTCAATTATACTTTTGGCTGAGTCATTTTGGATATGTTGTTTGGTCCAATGTCAAACTGTTGGGTGAAATGGCATTACGTATAGTCATTTCTTGAAAGCAACTTTAAAATTCACTGACTTGACTTAAAAAGTAAATAGCCCTAAACATAGTATACTTGGGGCTAAACATAATGCCAATTGACTCAATCCAAAGTCAATTTTACCCAGCATAATAACAACTTGACTTCATCATCGTGTTTCTATACTACACACAATGCTATCTTTACTACATCTAATGTCATATAGACTCAATTTAGTGCCACATTATTTGTCAACTGAACTAAACATTAAGCTAATTCGTCTCAATTTTGCGTCATAGTAGCTTAACATAACGCCATCTTGAACCGACCGTATATTGAATTTACCAGGCATTATGCCAATTGACACAACACATTGCTAACTTAACTAAACCCAATACCAACTTGACTCAACAGAATAAAAACTGGACTCAACGTAAATCCAATATGACCCAATATATTATCGACTTAACTGATAAAAATGCCGACTTGACTGAACTAAATTCCATCTTACCAAACATATCAGTTTTTTCAACAAAAGGCAATTATTGCGCTCCATATACAATCGCTGATAGAAAATCAATATGTTCTTTAATCTTTGTAATAAGAGATCCAACATAAAGTCATATCGGGACAAAGTATGTATCGACGAGATGGGATTAAGCGAAATTGCAGATAACAGTAAGTTGTGCTGCTTTGTCTTCCATTACAGCTACGATCGATGTGATCGATTAGATATACTGAACATACTTTATCTACAGAGTGAACAGTACGAATAATTTTAATAAGCTACTAATTCTTATTTACATAATTGGGTAAAAGTGCTGTATCTACAGCTATAATGGCATAAATTCAAAAAATCATTATTTTAATAGTTCCATATATATATAACAATGTTATTGGCTGTATATTAGATAATTTTAGTATTATCGAGTTAATAGAATAAGCGTTCGCAAAACAAATATGTTAGCATTAAACATTTTACTTTTCAGCCCGTGCTAATCTTACTTACGTCCCTACGTTTCATCCTTCCGAGCTTGTTATGGTGTTTATTCATCATTTTCTGGCAATACAAAAATGTCGACAATTGAATATGCTTCAAATAATCACATGTTAAAAAAATCAAACGTGTATATAATAGTATGTTGATATCATCTTTATACGTTATATTTGATTAGTTAGGACTAAGATCAGAATCGTTTCGAAGTGAGTGATGTCTTCGTTATATGCTCCAGAAAAAGCCAAAGCAGAAGAAAATGAATAATGCAGATAAAAACACAGAAGATGGTGAACCAGTAAGTATATCTTTATTTGAAACAGTATTCCACTCATTTACAACAAATTGGGTTTAATTTTTAATTCGAGCAAACATTCTAGGGTTAATCTTTAATAGATTATCAATGCGCGAAACGTGATCACTATCACTGTTAAATAAAATATTATCAGATGCATTTTTTTGATTGTTTCTACTTCAATTTATTCTTTCTTTTTGTCATAAACATTTTTTTCTTAAGTGTGAACTTTGTAATACACGACACATAATTATATACCTGTGTATTTTAAGTTGCAAAAGAAAGCAAAGCCAGCGAGTAAAGAGACAGTAACTGCCGAAAAGGTATGTTATAAAACAAAGTATATGAAATGTTCATATTTGATATGATTTATAAATGATTTCAATGCAGAAACACATTGTTATCGAAGTGTCTTATTGTGCCGTAATATATCACGTGCTAATTATATTTCATTAACATTCATTAGTCGAAGGAAGAGGATGCAAAGCCTGTCGAACAGATTGAAAAAGTAGAGGAAGAACCCGTAAGTTTAATTTTAATAATAGATTAGTCAAAGGCATACGTTGATGTTGAAATTTAACCTACAACACCTATTG
The DNA here is from genome assembly GCA_007657795.1 of Dreissena rostriformis. NCBI lineage: Eukaryota > Metazoa > Mollusca > Bivalvia > Myida > Dreissenidae > Dreissena > Dreissena rostriformis. The sequence continues at coordinate 111,451 of VMBQ01002480.1, read as the reverse complement.
TCAAAGCAGTATGTGAAGGTATGGGATAATAGTTATATCTAGTTCATATCTATAATTGAACTGGTCTCTGGCGTGATCGGGCTTATGCATGTGCATATGGTATTTGACCCAGGGCTTACACATGTCAAACACTTTCTTCAGGTCGGCTTGGCGGGTCAAAATCCGTGGAATTTCGAGTCATGATTTAAATAGGTTTAAATAGAAAATAAAACTGCAGTCGATAACGCGTTTCTTGTAGCGCATCACGTATTTGAATGTTCGCCAAGTTAATCTATAAGAAGACAAATACAAAATAATCATATAATGACTAAGCTATTAAATAATTCAACTAGTACTTAAAATTGCACCACATTATTGAAAAAAAAGTAAGTATTGTATGGCACTATTGTCTTCTTTTAACATCATTTACTGGTTAGAACGATAAAAAGCTCAGAAAACAAATAATATTTTCAACCTAAAACACGTTCTCTTACTTAAATTTTAAAACGAGGAAAAAGCTTATTAATGTTCGCTTTAAATACCGTTCCCAGCTTGAAGTCAATATATATTTTATGGACGAATTCCGTGTCAGAGATTAGCCATGTATTTGTGCATTAACTATTTTTGATCATTTTCGGAATGCCATGCATCGACTTACTTGCTTTTAGTGCGTGTTTGCTCTTAATGTGAAATTAAAACAATGCTAAAAATGATTGAGAAGACAGTTTTACTATAATCATTCCGCGTTTATGGTATTTTTCTTTTAAAGGATGTCTCTTCTAAATGAAAAAGTGTCGTTCAAGAATGTCTGTTCGGAATACACAGGCTAATCTAAGACGATACTTTACGCACGTACATTAAGCCCGGTTTTCGCAGAGACCGACTCAATTATACTTGATAAAACGTGTATGAATCTATAAAGGCGTTATCTTCAGAACAACAGAAGATAGTTAACCAGTTAGTATACCTTTATTTGAAAAAGTATGCAACTCATTTACAACAAAGTAGGTTTATTATCTTTAATTCGTGCAAACATTTGACTGTAAATCTTCAAGAGATAATCAATGGACGAAACGTGATCACAAATAAAAATAAATAAAATATTATCAGATGCATTTTATTGATTGTTTTTTTTTTCAATTTATGTTTTCTTCTTCTCATAAACATTTTGTTTTTAAGTGTGTAATTTGTAATACACGACATACATTGCATTCCTGTGTATTTTAAGCTTGCAAAGAAAGCAAAGACAGCGATTGAAGAACCAGTTACCGCCAAAAAGGTATATAATGAAATGAATTATACGAATTGTTCGTATTTGATATAATTGATACATGATTTCAATGCAGAATCACATTGGTATCGCAGTTCTCATTGTAATAGCACATGCTTATTATATTTCACCAATATGCATTAGTCGAAGGAAGAGGATGCAAAGCCTGTCGAACCGATTGAAAAGGAAGATGAAGAACCAGTAAGTTTATTTTAATAATAGAAAAACATGTTCAAAGCGGTAGGTGAAGGTAGTGGATAACATTGTGTATATCTATAATTAAACTGGTCTCTGGGATGATCGGGCTTAACGCATGTTCGTAAGTTATTATCACAGATAGGGATCACACGGGTAAAACGCTTTCTTCGGCTCGGGCTGGCGTGTCAAAATCCGCGGAATTTTAAATTTAAATAAGTTTATACACACAAAAAAATAAAACTGCATTTAATAACGCATTTCTTATAGCGCATCACGTATTGGAATGTTCGATAAGTTTATCTATAAGAAGAGTAATACTATTAATCAAAGAATGACTAAGCTATTAAAGAATTCAACTAGTAATTAAATATGCACCACATTATTGAAAATAAATGTTAGTATTGTATGACACTATTGTCTTTTTGAACATCATTTACTGGTTAGAACGATGAAATACTCAGAAAAAAATAGTTTCAACCTCAAAAAGGTTCTCTTACTTGTATGTAAAAACGAAGAAAAAGGTTATTAATGTTCGCTTTAAATGCCGTTTCCAGCTTGAAGTCAATATATATTTTATGGACAAATTCCATGTCAGCGATTCGCCATGTATTTGTGCATAATCTGTTTTTATCATTTTCGGAATGCCATTCATCGACTTACTTGCTTTTGGTGCGTGTTTTCTCTTAATGTGAAATTAAAACAATGCTAAAAATGACTGACAATATAATGTTACTATAATCATTCCGCTGTTATGTTTTTTTTCTTTTAAAGGATGTCTCTCCTCAACGAAAGTCCAGTCTATGCGGAAAGTGTCGTCCAAGAATGCCTGTTCGGAATGCACAGGCTTATCTGGGAGATACTTTGCTCGCATACATTAAGCCCGGTTTTCCCAAAGACCGACTCAATTATACTTGATAAAAAGTGTATAAAAAAATATATACTATAAAAAAGTGTCTAAATCTTTAATGGCGTGATCTATGCTCAGATACTTTATTAAGTAACGACGTATGCATCGAAACGTATCCATCCTTGTTCATATTACACTGTTTCACAATCATGTAAACAAGTTATTCATATTAAAGTTGGTCCAAAAGATATACCTATAAATGTTCAGCAATATGCCGGTTTGTGTTTGTGATTCTAAACGTCAATAATTGTAGCTTAATATTTACAAACAGGTGTAATGGGTATGTTAAACGGCTTTATTGTAGAAATCTCGCATTTTCCGACTACTACGGGAAGATGAAGACCCTGTGCCGGATGGGATTCAAGCTAAAAACCCGAAAGCGCTGAAAGAGTTGAGAAGCCACGTCTTGTGTGGCAGTACTAATAAATCCCAGTACATTTCCTGTTCAGAAAGATTGAGAGGGGCTATTGAGTTAGGCAAACAAAACCTCCGTTCCGACTTAATTCGTATTGCTGTCATTGATTCAAAACTGTTAGCCCAAACAAATGGGATAATAATATATGATTTGAAAACGCTGATTCAGTGTCTCGAAACAGGTATCTCTGATAACATTAGTATCATTGCTGACAAAAGGACAGCAGTACGATATGCCAAGAGATTCTACGAGGTTATTATAGAAGGAAACATTGGGAAAGAGTGTATTGTCGCGGTGTTTCAGGCTGAACGAGTCCAAAACAACTATTGACCGCCAGTATCTCTTTACGTTAAAGATGGCTGTCTTGAAGAAAGTGAAATGAGTAAGGCTGAGATTCATAGTTTGCTTGGCTGTATATTGCCTCCAGAGGAGGTGCCATCAGTACAACAAAGTCAAGAAAATCAAGACATACCAACGGGACCATGAACTGGGACATGGAACTGAAAAATTGTTGCGCTGTGTTTGCCTTATAAAGTGCATGTATATAGATCAATTATGTATTATATTGACATTGACCCGTTATCACCTACACATTTTGAGAAGTTCGAAATACCGGCAAATTAAAACTCAAGAAGAAATACTGCAGACTTTACATTATTATATGTAATTCATCTATGCGGCATTTGTCATAAACAAAACGGTTTATAATGAAAACTCTTAAAATATGTTGAATGAAAAACATCGATAGGCGCAACATACAAGCGCTTTTGTAACAGACGTGTTCCCGGAATATTGATTGTGCTGCGTTTGGGAATAAGTTTGTGAATCTGGGCAAAGAGAGCACCGCACATATTAGGTCACACTTAAATCACTAATAATTGTTGACTGTGCTAGACATTTTAAATATGTAATATATAT